>JBAMCE010000141.1:9191348-9411348 GCA_037075305.1 Drosophila kanekoi
GGCTGTCGCCAGCACTGGCCCGCGGAAAAAGGTCAATGTGTCCGCCTTGGCTATCCTTTGGCCCAAGAACTGGTTCTAAGCAATGACCCGAAATGTCCTGCAGTTACTTAGTTACAACAGAGCCCAAGACAAGACCAGAACAGTTCAGACAAACAGACAGACAGACAGACAGTCAGTCAGTCAGTCGACGTATGCGGGTCATATGCAAATGTCCTTACATGAGAGGGTTGCTAGCTGCAGCGGATCGGCTTATCGGCTGTTGCGCTGTCTTGTAAGTCGCTGGTGACCTCAAGGGTTGCAGCTCATTTGCATTTATCGGCGCTCGGCAAAGTGACACAAATGCCCCGCGGCCAGCCGATGTCCAGTTGTTGTCTGTTATATGCCCAGACGCAGCGGCACAGCTGACCAAGTTGCATGTGCTGCCCAAATCCAGCTAGGGATAAACGCTTAGATCAATACTAGATCGAGTCTGGGGCACAGGTAAGGTAAGCGTTTGCCTTGACGGCCGCAGTCATGCGGGTCTGTCACTCATCGAGTGACTGTCCAGAACCGGTTCGGTTCCGTTCGGCCGATAAGGTCATCAGCGTCTTGATCTACAGTGATAACCCTTGGCTCGCGCTCATTCTAGCAATGGTTCTCACACTTCCTTACTAATTTATGCAAGGACATTGCAAAAGGACACTATTGCCAGCGCTTGCGATTGATGTGGCGTGAGTTCCAGTTCCCAAGCCAAGGCGCGCAACCGGTTTGACCGGCCCAAGCTTTGTCTGGCGAGCATCTTTGGGTGACCACGGGCTCATGTTGTGAGAACTTCCACCTTTGTCAGCACCAAGCAACTGGCCCAACGGGTT
The DNA here is from genome assembly GCA_037075305.1 of Drosophila kanekoi. Classification (NCBI taxonomy): domain Eukaryota; kingdom Metazoa; phylum Arthropoda; class Insecta; order Diptera; family Drosophilidae; genus Drosophila; species Drosophila kanekoi. Next base: position 9,192,200 of record JBAMCE010000141.1, read on the forward strand.
GTACGTCTCTCTGTGTGTCATTTGGTCGATAGACTTGGATCTTGTCTTTGTCCATTGCCTGAAGGGTTAACCAATTGATTTATGCGTAATTAAATTTGTTTACTCGCAAATCATGGAGTTCCACAACTATGAAAATTCAAAATGGTCAGAGTACGTCAGTGGACGCCAGCACGGCAACGAGATTGGTTCGGGACAGATATTCAGAGTAGCTCAGGAATAAATTCCAAGAAAAAACTACATACAATATAAAAGTCTTGGAATTTCAAATAGTTCCTTTTGCTTATAAAAACAAAGCAATTTTTTTATAAACATTTTTAATTAAATATTCTAAATCAGAAAATCATAAAACGTACGAAGTATAGCAAATAATTTCGATCGCTTGAGCTATACACAAACATAAGCGTATTCTACAAGCTAGTGAAAGTCGTATGTACGTACGTAATGTATACATACATATATGTATTGATGTAAACTGAATAATGTTATGTACGCTGCAATCTACACGGACTTGCGGAACTTTCAAGTAGATATGAGTATGGTGGATGAGCTGCTAGCCTCCTCTTACTGGTACTGATGATACTGCGGCTGCTGCTGCTGCTGGTGCTGCTGATGCTGGTACTGCTGCTTGGCCTGGCTGTATTCCTGGGGCGCCTTGTGGCCACCGGAGCGGAGCAGCTGCGTTGGTGGCGGTGGCGTCGGTATTTTGACCACAATGTCGGTGGGCTCGCGTATGACCTCCGCCTTGAAGCCCTCCTTCGGGTCGGCTGTATACTTGACGGTGCGTATAAAGCCATCGGAATCGACCACAGAATAGCTGCCCTTGATAACACCACCGTCGCGGACTTCCTTGCGATTCTGATAGTTGGTAAACTCGTCATCTTTCACATCGAAGCCAAACTGGTACGAGGAGTTTTGCTGCAATCAACCAGACAGGCAAGCAGATATATATATAAAAACGAGATCATTTCAAATGCGTGGCACAAAGTGACCCAGTTTTTTCTTTTGGCAATTACATCACATGGCCCGCCGCGTGTGGGTGTGTGTCCCCGTCGCAGGCCCAGACCAACCATGCCCACCATCCAATCCCCCAATCGCTCGACACGCACAAGTGAAAGTTATTTGGACTCGACTTGCATATTTTGATCGTTCGGGCATGGGAGCGATCGCATGTCTTATGCAACTAGGTAGCGGTAGAAGCGGCTTTAATCCCCAGAAATCTTTTGCACGTAACGCGCATTGAAGCCTGACTATGGATTATTTATTTACTTATTATTTGAATTGCCCGCAGTGCTTAATTTATGCACAAGGTTGTGGCTGGCGAGGAAGCTTCACACACCTGGCTAAGGCTCAACGCCCACAGCTCAACTGGGTTAAGGTAAGACGAAAACGTGGCCTAGGGCGTGGCCGGCTGCGGCTGCAGCAATTGTTCTTGGCTCGACGTGGCCCAAAAACCAAGCAAAATTATTGCATTGCAACGTGCAGCTGAGCGACAGAAAAAAACACAAATAAACACAAATTGGAAAGGCAATTGGCCAAAAAGCTAGTTTAAGAGCCGGTTCTAATGCGTGCACTGTCCATTCGGAACTGAACGAGTATTGGGGTCTTTTGCGGTCTATAGTATATGGGTCGCATTTGAAAGTGATTGTAACTGCGGCGAATGTGCTCGTGACATGTAGCTTGACAATTTTGTGGCACCATTTTTGGAGATTTGTGAGAATTGGTTGCACTGGCCACGAAAAAAAAGAATGTTTCGGCAGTTATCAGCCAGATCAAAAACTAAATAAACTGGCAGCACTTCTATATATCAGGCATTGAAAAAAGTTTTGTGCACGGGCAGCACTTGTCAGCAAAAGCTGAGGATTGCACGCACTGGCAGCACTTATCAGTACAATTAAACTAGTTTATCTCAGCCGAAATTGTGTCTTTCAGAGTTTCTGTACAAATCCCATTTAGCTCATCTATATACCTACACATAATTTGCAACTCTTCTTGTCTCAGATTTCACAGCTTTCACTCAACAGTTCTCACTTGAAAGAAAGCCCACAACTGTTGCTTTCTGGTTAACCCGAAAGTTTTCCCACTCATATGCAAAGCTAGTTTTACCTAAGCCAACGGATTAATGTGCATTTTATACTGGATAAGTGGCTATCGTGCATCCGCGCTGCTTCCGCATGAGCAGCCCATAAATAAACGTCCGAGCCAGGCGCATGCCACATGGAATGTTGCTTATGGTCATGGCTAGAGCTGGGGCTGGAGCTGGAGCTGTGCATTGTGGTTGTTGGTTAATGAACTCTACGGCCAAATCTCTCCCCGCTGCATGCTTCAATTGTAATTATGCGCCGGCAGCATTGTTTGGCGAAAGCGAAAGCAGCACTGCGGCTGCTGTTGCTGTCAACCTGAAGTGGAGTTCGAACACGTTATGGCCAACTTACATCATCGTATTGCTCCTCCTCCTCGGCCTGCTGCTGGAGCTGCTGGTGCGACTGCAGTTTGTGTTGTCCTTTGCCGAGCAGCGGCGCAGACGAGGCCTGGTAGGCGGGCTGGACGCGACGCGGCGGCGCTGGGGCTGCCTGTGGCTGGCGATAGACGCTCTGCTGGGCCTGTGACTGGTACTGCAACGGCAAGAGGGGTGGGGGAAGAGACAATTGCTGCAAAAGCTTTTAGTTACCTTTCGAGTGAGCTCACCTGTGGCTGTTGCAGATAATCCCTAACCGCTGGCGCCACATATCCCTGCGATTGCTGTTGCTGGGCGCGTATCTGCTCCGCCACCGTGTCCTTAATCCGGATCTGCTGGCCGGAGCTCACGTATTGCTGCGTCTGCTCGGAGTTCTGCTCATAGATGGGCGTGCCATCGGAGGGCTGTTGCTGCTGCTGTTGTTGCTGCAGCTGCTGGTAATACTGACGCAAGTAGGCGGGATCGACGCCCTGTTGCGCTTGAACGACGCCACAAATCGCGACCGTGGCCACCACGAGCAAAAGCTGCATTGTTATAGACGGGTTGCTGTTGGCTTCTACGCGAGCTGAATAACACTTCACTTTGGTATGGTTCGACAAAACGCGCACGTCCCACTCCAAGCCACAAAACTATCTGCGTTGGCTGCGAACCCCAATTGCACTTTTATATCGAATACCGTTGACGACGTCTAACGAGCGGCAACTAGTTGGCTCTCCGCATTGGCGGTCGCGGCAGCGGAGCTCTCCTAACGGCCAAGTGGAGCGTTTGCTGGTAGCCTCTTTTTTGATTTACAACAGCTGTTGGCTTACATAGTTGTCGTTTCCGTTGCCATTATATCATGGGCAGCATTGTCTCTGTAGCTTTGTGCCGCCCCAGCTGCTCAGCTGATTTTCCGACTCGCCTCGACCTGTGTGTCATTGTTGTTTTAGTGAAAACTGTTGCTCCAGTTAACGATTGGTACATTTGCATGCACAAACATTACGTGCTATCCCCCAAATATGTTGCTAACATAATCAAAACCGTTAACTTAGTGTGTGTGCTAAAGCCTGCTGTTAACTAACATGGCTCATTGCCTGACTGTTGGCGGCTGTACGTTGCTGTTAGTTAACATTGGCGTGACTAGCTTTTGACTTCAATTATCGTTAGATCATCTGCAAAAGCATCTACTTAAACCTTTTGCTAGGCCAATTAACATTAACTGGGTTCACTTGACTCAGGTCAATGCGTTTAGGGCTTCGTTTAAAGCAAATTTATTGAATTTAATCCGACAAGTGCATAGGTGCATTGTTCATAGAGATTGACCCAAATCGCTAAATCACTGCAAACTCGAAATCGAAACGTTTTGCAGACTTTGTTTTACGATCCACGGGTATGTATGTATTTGCATCTGTATCTATTGCGACCACGTTGCGGTTGAATAGCTTTAAGTATGCCAGCGATCTTTGATGTGATTTGTTGGCGCTCCGATTGCCAAATCTTTGCATTTAAGACCTTTACACCAGATGCAAGTACCACCAACTGTTGCCATGTGATCGCACGTACGTACATACGTATCTAGCCATCAGCCACGCAGTCATTAAACCTCAATAAAGCAACAGAGCCCTACCCCACCCCACACACCCAACAATGCCCACCCACCGACGAGGCATTCATAAAATACGATATTTGTAATCGTCTCTGATGCGATTACTTAAGAGTACCTATTGCTTCGATCTGTTACAATGTAGAGCCCCACAAATTGTGGCTAACAGTTACGCCCTAGGGTCTTATACAAAGCACTGTGCATGCCAGATTCGGGTCTTGGGAAGGATTTGGTTCGCCAAGGTCGTTGGAGTTACATTTTTTGTATTATGCAGCTTACCGAATACGCGATTTTCGTCAGCCGTTGACCGTTTAATGGGGGCGAGCTAAATGTTGTGTGTGTGCCCGGATCACGAATTACTTAGCCGTGAAGTGAAAGTACATTATGTGTAGCAAACAATTGTTATGGCTGCATGTGCGGCAAACACACAAGTGTGTCTCTCATTTCAATAAAATTATAGTCAAATTTTATGTGCTGTTGCTTGGCTCATGTTTGCATACACACATAATTTCAATAAAAATGTAGTTAATTGCCTGGTTGATTGATGGATTTCAAATGTTTTTATTTGCTGCGTCATGTTATGCAAAGATCGGGCTACCTTCTTGCGGGTTGGGCATTATGGAAATCAAGGAAACCAACTGTTAACCTGACAGTCATTAGGCTCTAATTAAGTTCAGTTATTAATGTTTTCTCAAAGAAATATCGTTCTTTGCCTCGACGCATATATTATATTTATTTTGATTCGATTAAAATTGAGTTTTTCTTATACATTTGTAATGACTAGAGCCACTCGCTGTTGACTTCCATTGAAGAAGTTAACTTTAAATGAACATAAAAACATAAAGTTAAAAAACTTTAACTAAAATTTAATTCTTTTTTTTATTATTATTATTGACTATTGCGTGTGGAGAGTGACAAAAGGGTTGAGAACAATAAACTCATCTATGAGCGATTTTTTGTTGTGTATAATTAATTTAGATCATCTCCGTTCAATTTCTGTTCCGATTCGTAATATATTTTAAGGTATTTTCCTTTGTTAGTTAAGTGTTTTCGTTCTTTATATAAATTATTTAATAAGTTAAACAGAATTTCATAAAAATCCGCTAAATTGGTTAAGTATCTCTTAACTAGCAACTGTTGTTGTTTGTTGTTATTGTTTTTGTCGCCTGTTTGCTTCCTGCTGTTACTGTTGCTGCTACTGTTACCGTTGCTGTTACTGTTACCATTGCTGTTACTGCTGTTGCTGTCGCTGTTGTTCTTCTTGTTGTTGTTGTTGTTGTTTTAGTAGTCAGTGGCACCAATAACGCTGTACATCAGACGATTGAAAGAGCCGCTCTGGCGTATGTTTTCATCGTGGGTGTTTACCACCTGTTAAACAAAAAAAAATACAATTAACATTGGCCCTAACAGCGCTCTGCTAATCAGCACTCTGTTACTTACATTGTACGGCGGCCGGGATGCTGGCGCTGATACTGGTTTCTGTAAAATGTATATGGGCAATGTAAAAAACAAAAAAGAACTCTTGCTTAGTAAATATATTTCCGTTAGATATTCATGTTTTAATATATTTTAGTTATTTCTCACCGCAATAATCAAATGTTATGAGCGTGCTTACAGTTAGCTGCTGACTATGTTATAATGCCAAAAAATTGCTGATAATGCGATGGGGAAAATATACACAGAGATGGGATTAAAGATGTTGTACGACTTGCAGTTGCCACATGACAAGTTATCAAAAAAACCGAATTAGTAGTTATCATGAGCAGGATTAGTAATCGGTACACTGCCTAACAGTACATTAAACATTCGACTTGAAGCGGCGCTTAACATTCTGGTAGGCATAGCGTGGACATGGACACAAAATAAAGGACAACAAAAATGCTGTGACTGTACTAAACGAACGAAAAAATTTTGATTTGACTGTACGTGAGACGGCGATACAATTAAAAATATATATATAGAGAGAGAGAGAGAGAGCAAGATAGAGATAGAGTAATGAACTTGACAATCGAGCCATCTTGTCTGACAATATATATATATAAAATCTGACATTAAGAATTTCGAATACGTTTCGAGTGGACGATTTGACAGTTGGCGCGATCTTACCTTTCCTGGAACCAATCTATTCGGCTGATAGACCTTAGTCTGCACAGGTATGGTTACTTCCTGTGGCGAGGATTGGCCATAGCTGCTGTAGCCGCCCTCCTCTTGTATGGCTCTGTAGGTGTCGCTATTCCTTGGATCGTAGACAACAGTTTTCTTATAACTGTGTGTCCGTCCGCGCGTGTCGTTTGTTCATGATTATTGTATCAGGTTTTATTGAGATCGTTGAAAGCGCCATTTTATCATTTTTTTTTTTGGTTTGTCAACATAATGTTATGAAAATTTTAACGTTATTTCATTTCAGTTTTGGTTTTATATAATATGGTTAAGTTCATACACACATATGAATATGTATGAATGTTTAGAGGTTTTTGTACATCGGTTGAGTAGCGTGAGACAGAGTAGTGAGAGAGAGAGAATAGAAAGAAAAAAAAAACAGGATGTGCACAAAATACGTTAGAATTATTTTGATTCTTGTTGTAGTTATTTTCTAATCAAATAGGCAAATAGTGTGCTCGTTGTCTTAAAACTCGACACTTTCTCAAACAACTTTAATTAATTAATTCAACAACTTGCTTAAAGCTAATTATTAAATGTAAATTTGAACAGAACTGCATAACAAAAGTTGAAAATTAATAAAAAAAATAGTATATATATATTTATATTAATCTTGGGATTTGGTTAGTAAGATCTTGTGGTATTACGGTTAATACTTAGAGGGTTTTTTTTCTTGGGAATTAGGAACTTGATGTGTTGTCTTTGACACTTTTAGTTGGAGAGTTGAGCAAACGTCTTTTAATGTTTGTTAATTGAAAAGGAACTTTTTTGGGAATTTCTTGTAAGAATCGATCAGCTTATCAATGGGCATGGGGCAGCTGGGCGGGGTTTTTCATTGCTCTAGTAATAATTTTTGCTAATATTTCTTTATAGAACAAATTATTTTGATCATCGTTTTATTTTTGTTGATAGAGCTGCTGCAGTTGCTGTTGGCGCTGTTGACGTTGTTGCTCTGCAAGTTGATCTTTTTGCTTTTGATGCTCCAGTATTTTACGTTTTTGTTCCAGGAAAGATAGATCGATGAAAATTCTAACATTAATCGTGCAGCTAAGTTCTAAACATTACGTCTAAGATGGTAGATATATTGGCTAGAGTATTGTGTTGTATTGATTGTTAGGCATCTTATCCAAATTATATATAGTATGTATCAATTATTATTCTGTTCGGCTGCTTAAAAATTAATAAACGTATCTTCCGAATTCTGTAGTATTTACAGCGTCTGTCCTAATTGCTTGTTACCTTTCACAATTGCGCCACATTTGTCGTTCTGTTCGAGATTCAGATTCAAATTTCTAGGAACACACGCTGGCAACAACGAAAGGCCTGAAGAGGTTCAAACTCTGGTTTCTAGAGGTTCTGGGATACTGAGAACTGTTGTCTCCGTGAGCTCCACGGAGTTTTTGGCTTGCGATAGGAATGGGATCACGATAGACTCATACGATATGTGGACGAGAATACATATAGAGGATAGTTACATATAGACAGCACATGCACTTGTTGTATGTATGTATGTCTAGCTGTTGATTGTGGCATATGTATATAGAATATATATAGATTTGATATAGGATTAAGACTTTACACAGGTTGCGCTTGTTGTGGCAGGGTGTACAACAATTCGGTTAATTTTCATTGGCAGGCAGGATAATATGGTACAGAGAGTACGGCAATACAGTGTGCACATGGGAAATTTTTGGAAATGTGTGTGTTTAGCAAACATTTAAGTTTTCAAATAAGCCTAAAAATCAAGTTTCTAGAAGACCGAATGCTTGGCTTCTTCATACGATCTCCAAGTAATGCAAAACTCAATCAATCCATAAAAAATGTGTTTATATATGTATATAGATATCAGGCTGTGCTCAAAATATGATTACTTTTACCCGTCAAGTTTTGTTGGCAAAGGACGATGCAAAGGACTTTCCTTCAAGCGATAGCTATCGCTTGTGGCAAAGCTACAACAATATACATAGAATATATATATATATAGAGATATATGTATGTGGTGTATATAGAGCATATGTGTGTGTATATATATATAAACATAGAGCAAGTACTTAGTAGACATACAACATCTATGAACGCCTTTTGTCTTATTGGGTGTGTGTCTCTTTGGTTTAGTAAATTTGGTTTCATTTTTGTTTGTCTCCTACGATTAATAGATTAGGTCTGAAAACTTAACCAAGTATCAATCCGCACGGACTTTCGACTAATCAATATAATGGCTCGTTGTATATTGTATATTAGTTTGAAGCATACTAGGCGCGTCTTTTAGCTGCATACAAATTTGACAAGAAACTACGCAAATCAAAGTATTTTATTCAATTTTTCAAAAATATCGCAATTTGTTGGTTAACAGCGTATTCGAAAATATTCAAAATTGTTAGTGTATTGTATTGTAACTAAGCTTTTGATATTGTCAGTTGAGTAGCATAAAGGTTTCCAAGTGGATGGTAAACTTACGGAACTGTTGTTCTGATGGTGTCCTCAATGTTGTTGTTGGAGTACAGACCAATTGGCGAGTTGAATTGCTTGTGGAAAACCTAAACAAGGATCGCATTGAAAGCAGTCAGGATTGGCTGTCAGAAGGAGATTTTGTTTGTTTTGGATACTCACTCTGCCAGTATCGGCATCCTGGCCAACAACCTTGTGCAACATGGTATCGGCAACGCGTTGCTTCATGATACTGTCATGGTAGTCGTGTCCGGGATGGGCGCGCACAGCTGGATTTGGGTAGTGTCTCAAGTATGAGTCTGTGCTGGGTGCATCCTTTTTCACTTTGGCACCGGGCAGAACCAGTGGAGTTGTCCGGTATGGCTGTGAAACAACAAAATGCAATTTGTGGTTAATATATTACTTTCTATATGCCAAACAGTGTGCAAACATTTGGCAGGCTTACAAAATAGTACAATCTAGATAAATAAAATGATGTACAAAGTCCGATGGGGCAAACAAATTATGCGATCAGTAGAGCAACCGCAGCTCCCAAATGTATATAAAAACAATTTCGTTATGCTTTATACCACATACAGCAAAACATTTCAGTTTATTTGCATGCGTGTGTTTTGGTATCTTTGAATTTTGTATAAACTTTATTTACCAAAATTCCATTTCATGTATGAGAGTGTGAGCGTCTGTCTATACATATATTTTCAAAAATATCTCAGCGTAGCAAGGCGAGACTAATATTTATAGGCGCTTACGTAAGCGTTTTCGCCTTCGTCCAGCAATTTTCATTTGCTGCTCGCTGTTTTATTTTTGAAAACAAACGCTGCCTGGTCACACGCAGCCGCACAAGCCCGTAAGTAATTCAATATTCGTGGCGACAATTCAAATATGTGCGCCCAACAATCGAATGCAACGCTGTGCAGAGCTGCCAGACTGCAGCTCAGACAGCTGATCGAGGTGCGCAGCTGAGTCTAGTTTCGCGCCTTTTGCTTACATTTCCTTTGCTACTTAACCCGTCGCGCTTTGATCGGATATCGAGAAAAAACTTCAATTAATCAATTTAACTGCATAACGAGCATTACAACAGTGCAACTAACTTCAAAAGCTTAACAAATGGCTGCCGTTCGTCGCTCCACGCGTCTGAGCAGCATTAGCAAGTCTGCAGCAACAGCGACGGCAGCGCTGCCTCAGTCGCCGCTGGCTACAACGCCACGACGCTCAGAAATTTGGCGCAGACGACAATCCAAGCAGATTTTAGACAGTGAAGACGAGGATCAGGATGATATTATTAGTGTAATTTCAGAGAATAACGAAAACAGCAACCTGTTGAATCAAATGGACAAGGCGGGCAAACGTAAAACAGCCGCTGCGCAAAAAACTCACCAAGAGCAGCTAAAGACGCCACGCAGCAGCAAGAAAACCACGAAAAAGACCACGACTGAAGCTTTGACGACCATGGCCAAACGGATTGAGGCCAACAGACGTGCAGCAAAGCTCATGGATGGTAGCAGCAGCAGCAGCAGCAGCAGCGAGGAGGAGCTAGATGAAGCGGCACATGTGTCGCCGCCTAAGCAGCGGAAGACACAGCCACTGCCACAGCATTTGATCAGCCCCTCGCGCCTGCTGGACAGACTGAGCATAGATGAGCGAGAGGAGCCGGTGGAACAACCAAGCAAGACTGAAACGCATACCAAAAAGGCGGAGCGAGAAGAATCTCCAAAGCCCTCGCCGCCGCGCAATAAATATCAAAATGCGCGTCGTGTGCTGAACAGCGCCGAAACGCTTAATCTGCCTGGTCGGGAGCCGCAGCTGCAGGAACTGCGCGAATTCTTTACCGAGCATTTGGAGTCTCAAACCTCTGGAAGTCTCTATGTCTCCGGCCAGCCGGGCACAGGCAAGACCGCCTGTCTTTCACTGCTGCTGCGCGCTCCGGAATTCGCCAAGCGACTGCAACGCGTCTACATCAACTGCACGAGCATCGCCAGCGTGGGCGCCGTCTACAAGAAGCTGTGCGCGGAGCTGCAGCTGAAGCCAACGGGCCGCACCGAGCGCGATCATCTGGCGGCCATACAACGCCATTTGCGCTCGGCCAAGCGCATGTTGCTGCTGGTACTGGACGAGATCGATCAGCTGTGCACCACAAGGCAGGAGGTTTTATATACGATATTCGAATGGCCTGCGCTGCCCGGTGCCCGTATCTTGCTAGTTGGCATTGCCAACAGCTTGGATCTCACAGACCGTGTACTGATGCGCCTGAATGCGCGCTGCGAGCTGAAACCAAGACTGATGCACTTTCCGCCCTACACCAAGGCACAGATCGTCGAGATATTCAAATCACGTCTGGCCGAAGCGCAGGTTATGGATGTTTTTCCGCCTGTCACGCTGCAGCTGCTCGCAGCCAAGGTGAGTGCGGTGAGCGGCGATGTGCGACGCGCCCTGGACATTGGGCGGCGGGTCGTGGAGATCGCCGAGCAGCAGAAGCGTGCTGGCGACAAAGAGTTCAATATGAAGGCACTCGAACTGGACGGTCAGACCACAGAGGCTAATGGTAAATGAATGCTTTTTGTGCCTAATGCAAGTGATAATATAATTAGATTGATTTATAGACACGCTCAAGCCTGTGCAGGTCAGCCAAGTGGCGGCGGTGCTCAACAAGGTGTATGGCGCCTCACAGAACCTGGAAGAGGACATTGAGGCCGCCTTTCCGCTGCAGCAAAAGCTAATGCTATGCTCGCTGGTCCTGATGCTGCGCAACGAGCGCAACAAGGACATCAGCATGGGACGGCTGCATGAGGTGTATCGACGCGTGTGTGCCAAACGCAACATACTCGCTCTCGATCAGGCCGAGTTTACGGGCACCGTCGATCTGGTAGAGACACGGGGTATATTGCGCATTATGCGCAAGAAGGAGCCACGTCTCAACAAAGTCGTGCTGCAGTGGGACGAGGAGGAGGTGCATGCAGCACTTAGTGACAAGCAGTTAATTGCCTCGATCTTGAGTGACACCGCCTGCCTGGCAAAGTGACGGATATGACCAGGGCAACTAGTAGACTAATTAACATGATGATTACCTTTATAGAAAAGAGTAGGTAAGCAATTTTGCTACTTTTCGTTTAATTGCGCATTTCTTACAATTCTTATTCACCTTGGCCGTAGAACGAATCGAACGACGCGCGTTCAAATTTTGAGATATACGAAAATAAATTGAATACGTTCATTTTTATTTTCTCCCTCTCCCTCTCACTCTCTCTCCCTCTCTCGTATGGTTGCTAAATTTAAAATTTGTGGCTGGCGCAGGCACAAAAAAAAATATTTTGAAATATCATTTGAGGGTCACTTTCGAAATTTTTAATTGAATTCAATCTCGCCCATCATAAATCTAAGTAAATCTTCCCAGACAAATATCGTTTATAAAAATACATGCACAAAATGTTGACTAACTCACACGGACTTCATATAGCTGCTAAGAAAATTAGTGTTAATTTAATAATAAATTAGTTTCGCAACATTTCTCTCATAAATTGTTAACAGTTCTTTTTGTTTCTTTTTCGAATAGTGACAACAATTGTTCACTTTCGCTGCGCCACATTTTTTGATGCAATGCCAAAGTCTTCCCACATGTTTAAACAATGGGGAATTGTGATTTAGCTTTTGGGTTGGTTTTTCATTAAACTAATTATCGCCAAAGTTGGTTTCTATGTTCACTTTCAGATTAATTTCATTTCGAATCATTTTGTTTATTATTTTCTTGCTGTTTTCGCATTTGTTATTCGCTCAGAGTTTTCTCATCTAAAAATATCCAACGAGGTATGAATTACATTGAGCACCAGCCGAGAAAAGCCATGAAAAATATGTTTCAAAATTGTTTTTCTATTGACGAAAAGCGAACAAATATGTTTAAATAATAAGCTAAACGGTGGGTGTATACATAGAAGAAGCAGTAAGTTCGAGAAGAGAGCACATATATATATATACATATATATATATGCTGCTCTCTATGCTGTATGAAATAAAGCGTTTGTATTATTTTCGGAAAAAGTGAAAAATAATTGGAAATATGCTTCACAGCTGTCGCCTGCGTTGACACTTGCATTTGAACTTGAATTCCATTAGACACTTTTGACAGTAAAGGTGAAGTCTTTCAAATGTTCAGAATGTTTCTTAATGTGAAAATATATTCCTTATAGTTTTCCCAGTTAAGTTCAATTAGTTGCTATGCTATATCTTTTAGTCTTGTAAAGCCTTTACTTTACTTTACGCATTTCACTTTGAGCTTTCGCTTTTCTTTTGCTTAAGATCGTATGCTTACTTGATATTGAATGCATTCATTGAGGTCTGGCTGCTCCTTGTAGTAGACGGGTGATCCATTCTTGAACTGAACGTACTCCATTTTGATTTGTGTGTGTGTGTGTGTGGGTTTTTGTGGGTTTTTGAACTTAAACTCCTTTGAGCAAAATTTGAATAGAATAGAAACGAAAATATTACAGAAAACTCTTACGTAAGAGCGCAATTTTTGGTAAAAGCAATTTCTAATATCACAATTAAGGCTTCTATGATTATTATTTTTTAATATTTATTACGATTGCATCTAATCTTTTTTGTTACTATTTGCGTATTTTGGCAACTTGCTTTTGTGGCACGTTTAAATCAACGCAGCTCTGCTAACTCTTCTTCTTCTTGCTGTTGTTTAACACTTGCGGAGATCGCTTCACTAGGACTAGGAGGGATGTGTGTTTCGACTAGACTTGTTTATTTTTCAATATTCCGAACGCAACTGATTTGAAAATTTTCAAATGCTGGCGAATTATTGCTATTTCGACTGCGCGGAATTCCAATCCGTCTATATAGAGACTCTATATATGAGTTGTATGTGTGTGTCCATGTGTGTGTGTAGGTGTGTGTGTGTGTGTGTGTGGTCATATAGAACATCACATCAGAGTGCGAGTGCTGACGGTCAGAGGCCGTCCAAACCCACGCACACCAGCACACAGATTCCCACAATCTCTCTCTCTCTGTCTCTCCCCTCTCTCTCTTCCTCTCTCTCGCTCAATTTGTTAAAGATACATATTCTTGGGCTAAATGTTTTGTGCAAATAGATTATTCACCGAGCGTAACGGCAAGATACAACAACAACTTACATATAAACTTGGACTTGGATGCTGCCGCGAGAGCTTTTCATTTACGCCCACGCCGCGTTTCAAAGAAAAAAAGAAAAAGGAAAGAAAAGCCTCCCCAGTCCCTCCTTATAACGACATCTACATATATGTATTATTGTTGTACACAGATGTGCCGTATGTGCTGTCAGTTTGTTTGTCCTGCCTATTCATAAAACAAAATTATACATACATATGTACATATATAATGTATATATTTTAATTGCCGATTTTTAAAGCAATTTCGGTTTTTCTCGCTTTATTTCCATTATTCATTCGAGAATTGGGCAAACGTTGTACCGAGGTTATTGTTTTGGTCGGTTGCAGAAACACAAATTCAAATTATTGCACAAAAATGTTGCTCACATTCTCTGAAGAACATTTGCTTTCGCTGATTTGCTCTTGGAAATTGCCAAACAATTTGTCGAGCATTTTCTGACAGCTCCATTTTCTTAACATTGACATTTTGCCTGCAGCTAATTGATGTCCAAATCAATTTGACACTGGAACTGGCATTGGGACAGGTGTAATTAACCTTCATAGGTTAGGCACACACCCAAATAAACATCAGGCTGGGCGTCAAAGAACTTTCAAGTTCGACGGATAGACCCAAGGAACTCATAATTTACATTATAATATGTTTATTTGTGCAAGTCTGAAGGTTGTTTGTTTAATATTAGGTATTTTAGGAAGGGAATATTCGGAAGAAAACATGGAAAATTATTCTTTGAGTGGGTTGATCAAAAAGTTTTCCGAAAAACAAACTGATCTGTGCCAAATCGAGAAAAGTTATTTTTATACAGATTACGAATTTTTAATAAGAGACCATTTATTTATAAGCTGTCTATTTTTGATATATATTGAAGTATATCAAATTGTTTGTTTCTTGGGTCCTAAAAAGCTGTAGGTATTTCAAGGGAGCCTTTTTTACAGCCTCGTCAAAAAAAAATACAACAAATGTTGTATTAAATTGATGACAAATCATAACAAGCAGAAGAAAATAAATATGGCAACACCTTGATATATATTTATATACTGCATTGACAAATAAAATGGCAGCCTTGGCAGGTGGCAACATTGTTGTTGTTTTCATTAACAGCGTCATCAGCTGAGGTGAGCTTGGCACAACACTTTCGTTGGCATTGCCTGAAGATCACAAGGTAGCGTCCGACAGCGCCCTCAACAGCAGGCAGGCAATGCACATTCGTACAAAGACTTATATACTTGGTATATGTAGAATTCATAAAAATAAATATAAAATATACACATACATATATAAAGTACGCTGTTCACCTGCAGCCAGCCAAAGTGGCCGAGTAACAATTTTCAGAATAATGTTTTTATATATGCGCCATTCTTTTTTTTTAATTTTTTTGTTTAAAAAGCAGGGCGGCATTTTTTGGGGGGTTTTGTTTATTTGCTTGGCAGTTTCCACCTGCGCGTACTGCGTCACAAGACTTTCCTGTTTAGCGTTCACATTTTCGCAGCTGAAACATGGTGGGTTTGTATATATTGGGCTAAATTTAGATCGTGTAAACAGTGGAACCTTGACCACAAAATGTCTATCCTCTGATGTCAGCAGATGGCGTACGATTTTTACAAAATTCATATCTATTTCATAACAAATTCTGCTGCCTACTTCAAGGCGTCAGTTTAGATGCGAACAACTCATATGCATTGCATACTTTTGTGCGCAGAATTAAAATGGCGACATATCCAATCAGATTTCGAACATTTGTAGAAATGGGAAGGAAATTGAACTAGTTGGGATTAACAACTCTTTTTAAAGTGTTTTTAGGAGCTGTTGTCTAATTTCTCAAGTATTAATTATAGCTTTTTCTTTTGCCACTCACCTGATTAACAATAAGTGCTTGCTCCTCGGCCACATCCTGTTGATGATCTCGCGTCGCTTTTGGTGCAAACACACTCGTGGGCGGCACATAGCCACCCGAGGGGTTCAGCTGCGGAAACACCGTTTGGGGCAGTGTATCGACGGGCAGCTGCAGCGCACGCTCAAAATGACTGGGCCCGGGCAAGAAGGGTGATGGTCCGCGATGCGGATGCTGGGATAGTTCCGAACTGGCCGGCGGCAACTTCGAGCTGCTGCCCGAGCCGCCATCCTGATTGACGCCCTGCGTGTAGGCGATTGTGTTGTCTCTAAAAAAGTTAATGCAATTAACATGAAGCAAGTGTCACTAATCCTTTTGGCAAGCCCACCTGTGCACCACCAAACGAATCTCATTGCCTGCTCCGCGAAACAGCTGCTGGGCATCGGCGTGACTCAGGTCGCGTGCATCGTACTCGCCAATCTTGGCTATAATGTCGCCACGCAATAGCTCGCCATACGATGGGCTGCCAACCTGCACCTGTGTGGACGAAGGTTAAACATATGAGACGTTTGTTAACCCAATTGGCCAGGCCTAGGACCGCTGTCGACCTTGACATCGTTGCACAGACATCATTATTATGTGGGCCCCGAGTCCCCAAGTCCCCATAGCCCCATTCCCATTGTTTACATGCGTCGTCTTCTATTTGTTGCGCCTCAATTAGTTTTACTGGCGTCTCAGAATATGCAAATCTTTGGCAACGTTGCTATTGCAACATTCTCCTGGTATGCGATATATCGTGCGTGTGTGCGAGTGTGTGCCAGTTTCGCTATTTATACCCTACACTGTAAAAAGGATGAAAAGGGTGTGATAGTCTAGGCCGAGTTTTTTCATTTCTTCTGTGTGCTTTCTTTCTTTTCTCTTAGCCAACTAGGAAACTAGGAAACTCTAGGAACTGCAAATTGATTCTGACTAAGATTTGGCAATTAATAAGAAAGGCGGATTTATAGCAATCTTTTCTTGGCTTTGCTTGACCCCTCCTATGCAGAGTATTTTGCAGTCGCGTCCGCCCGTCCGCTGTACTTTTACTGTTTTGATTTGTTGTTGTTTGTTTGTTCTGTCATTAAGTAGTGCAGAACCCAAAGGCCAAAGCAGTTTGGCAACGATAATGGACAGTTCTCTGTCGCGTATGTGCAGCTTTTTGTGATGAATGGGCCGTTGCGGCGACATTAACCACAAAGCGACAGGCGAGAAGGAAGGAGAACCCGTTGCCAGCTCTTGGCTGCATCTGCTCTAGTTACATAATGCAGACCCAATTGGTGCTGGGCATGCAGTTCGCTCCACTTTACCCTGGTGATGATTAACGGCGTATCCAAGTCGTTGCCACCGACCAAACGTATGCCCCAGGGCGTGCCCTGGCCATCACGCTGGAGCGTCACGGCGAACTCGTGCAGTTTTGGGCTCATATTGAACCGATATTGATTGATTGTTCAGTTACACTAATTCACAGCTCAATTGAGCATATTAGACAAGCTTCGTTTGGGCAGTTGTTGGCGCTGCCTTTTCACTCGGCATGCGCGAATCTTGAATTGTTTATTGGCCAAGTTCTCAGCCCGAGGCGGAGGTAAGCGCGTGCAGCGCGATTTTCGCGTATTATTCGATCGCAATGCTGCTCAAGTACTAATTTTAAAATACAATTTGTATTCCTTTTTGCAGCAAGAGGCAACCGATCGTGGTATACTACGAATACACTGCGCTACAATCATGTAGTCAGCGGACTGAGAAACACGAACTCAATCCAAATGCCAATAATTTTCATTATGCGCTACCTCAAGAGCATTTCAGTTTTGTTATGCGTTTGGTAACAAAACTCATTTTAAAATTAAAGCACAACATGTTCTTCAAATCAAATTATCTAAAGTTAAAGCTGGAAACATTTTTAAAAGCTAGAGCCTAAAAGCATTTGCAACATTTTGTAAGAACACTTGATCCAGTTGCATAGACCAAATGACCCTGAATCTGAACGCCACATGTCAGCGTCTAGGGGCACGATTATCGTATTGGCCGTCCGTGACGAGGACTGCGACGACGATGATGTAGACCGAACGACGAAGACGAATATTGGGCATATGTTTTTGCAAAGTTTCAACAACTTTTATGATTCGTTCTTGCAGCCAAGCAAATGAGAGGCTGTAATTAAATTTATTTACTGGCACGCTTCAAATGGCGGCACTAGCAACAATAACAGTCGCTCATTTTGAATAAACAAATCAAATGTTTGTGGCATTAGTCAATGCGCGTTCAACGTGTCGTATACGCAATCTGCACAAACTGTTGCTGGGGGGTTCATGTTCGACCAAAACATTTTCCCTTTCCAAAATCGATATGGAACTCTGTGGATGCAGAGTCAAAATGGTAGGGAATATGTATATATTGCGCCATAACGTCAAAAGAAACCGAAACGAAATTGTTTCCTTTTGTTTTTGGCAGCGTTTTTACTTCTTACAACGGAAAAATCTTTTTGCTTCCCGTCGTTTTTCGTTCAGCAGGCGTTGATATACATACATATTTACGTATACAATATATGGACTGGCATTTATTTTTGCAACCTATTTATTTGATTTGGTAGCTCTTTTTGCCCCGATTCTAAAATGCTTTTACTGTTTGTGAACTGAATTGCTTTCACATGATATTTGGTCGAAATTCTTTGATTTCGTATGTTCAATCAATATCTAGCTTTAATACGAATAGACATATTTGAGGTCGTTTAACCGATTTCAAAATTGTCTAGTTAAATCAGACGTTCATTCAGATCATTAATTTCTCAAAGCTTGCCATTAAATGCATTAAAAAGATTTTCCAAAATATTGGCACATTATTTTTGTTGGCAACTGCAGCTAAAAAGATTTGCGTCAATTTCACGCTATATCCATATGATAAATATATATGATTGCGGTTTGGGAATTTTGAGAGCCGCATTTTTAAAAGAAAAACTGCAGCAGTGGCCAATTAATTAAATTGTGCCCGACTAATTTACGGGCCGCCAAGTGCAAAATGCTATTGAACTAATTTCTAATGTGCTGGCAGAGAGGATTGGGGCCATACCAGCAACGATTGACGGGCCATATGCCGATGGCACAGCATAAGCGAAAGGGGTCGTCTGTCTCTTGACTTACCCCATTGTGTAGCTCATCGGCGAAATGGACACGCTTCTTGTTGCCGCTGTTGCTGCAGCGTCGCTGCGTCAGACGGGTTGTTGAAATCGGCAACGTGGACGTTGGGGTAGACTTTACGTCATGTGCATAACTGGGCACCTTCCAAAAAGCCGGTCGAGCGTATGACGATCTGTTGGTCGTCATTGCTGGCCAACGACTAGCGTAAACAATTGGAATGCGCCACAAAAACCATATAAACAATTGAGAATTGCTCTCTTTTCTATTTTACGGCCGCACAGACGTCCATGCGTCTGCTCACGCCAACGCGTATGTGTAATTTAAATGGCGCAAAGCTAAAAAAAAGAGTATAAACTGCATAACGAGCGCAAAATAACTTGTTCATTATACGAATCGGGTGCGTAGAAAGAGTGAAAAGTGTATTTAATGCAGCGAAAGAGTGAACACATGGAAATGTTTATTAATTTAAAATAACAGCTAACTTTACAAAGTTTAAAAACTGCGCGCAGGCAACTTCACGTGAGTCGAAAATTGCGTGCAGCCAACTTCATGCGAGTGCCAGCGTTGCCACATAGTTGTATATTCTTATACATTAATTGACCTGCTGCAGTTGCAGTTGTACATCGCTCCTATTATTAATTGTATAAATGACAATAAAGCAATAACATACGCGAAACACACGTATTATTTATAACTATATGGAGAGCGTAAGGATTTGCGGCAAGCATGTCTATATTTAAAGTGCGGTATGTACATCTGGCACCAATGGAAAACAATCCAAACTAAGAGAAAGTCTGTGTTGTTTATGCAGCGTTAAGGAATTCGAGGAGATTTTTGCACAGGATGTAATTGAACTCAAGCAACTGCGTCAGCACACTTTCAATGGTTTGTTGGAGCTATATGACGATTTTTAAAAATAGTATGCACTCACGCACAAATCCACAGGTGTGCCAGATGTACTCAGCTTTCGAGCGCTAAGCTGGAAAATGTTGTTGGGCTATCTGGGACCCAGACGCAGCAGCTGGCCCACAACATTGGCACAGAAGCGAGCGCTCTATAAACAATTCATTATGGAACTGGTGCTGCCGCCTGGACACACACAAAATGGCGGTGGCGACAGCGATGATGAATCGAGGGGCGTTGGCCTGCAAGATCATCCGCTTAGCGAGGGACCGGAGAGCGCTTGGAACACGTTTTTCAATGATAACGAATTTCTGCTACAAATTGATAAAGACGTGAGGCGTTTGTGCCCGGATATATCGTTCTTCCAACAGCCAACGGACTATCCATGTGAAATTGTTGTACACAGCAAGGGGGAACAGGGCAGGAGGCTACACGAGCGTGTGGTACCCTCCGTGCTGAGCTCGGCAAATGTTGAACGCAAAGGTCTGGGTGTGACTAAGGTGAGTCTGAATGGAATAAAGACGTGTTGATTATAGGATTAAGAGTTCAAGAAACCTTTCATTATGCATTCCATGCGGAATTTAGCAGCAAGTAAGTTGGTTTAACATGAAATAATACAACACTAACCAAATGAATCGATCACATATCCAGATAAACTTGATAACAAAACGCTCGGCGGAAAACTATGCCGCCATGGAAGAAGGCCAAGAAGCGCATTGGGAGGTTGTGCAACGAATTTTATTTATATATGCCAAACTCAATCCCGGTCAGGGATATGTACAAGGCATGAATGAGATAGTTGGGCCCATTTACTACGTTATGGCCTCAGATCCGGATCTATCGAATCGCGCACACGCCGAGGCGGACTGTTTCTTTTGCTTTACTGCATTGATGAGTGAAATAAGAGACTTTTTTATAAAAACATTGGATGATGCGGAAGGCGGCATAAAATGCATGATGTCCAGGCTTTCGAATATGCTGAAATCGAAAGATATAAGCATATACAATCACCTTAAAAGTCAGGAGCTGCATCCTCAATACTACAGCTTCAGATGGATCAATCTGCTACTCTCCCAGGAATTCCCACTGCCCGATGTGCTGCGAATATGGGACTCGATATTCTCGGATGAGAAGCGTTTTGATTTTCTAATTAAAATTTGTTGCTCCATGATATTGTAAGTCACAGGAACGCCTTAAAGATGACAAAGCTAATATATTACCACCGCAGAATTCAACGGGACACCATACTGGAGAACGACTTTGCCTCGAATGTGAAACTGCTACAGAACTATCCACCCATAGATATTAACGTGGTTTTGACTCACGCAGTCTCATTGGCGTAGCAGACGCCGTTTCCGAATTTAAAGCCACAGCTTGCGCCTAATTTTATGACCTGAGAAATCTATATTCTGATGAGCAATACGTTAAGCAATCCTTGACAGCGTCGCAAACACCAAATCTATCAAAACGCACTGTATTTATACGTCTGCTTTTGATAAAACTTTTAATTTTATAAATTTTTCTTCATTAATAAACTAATGAATTTTAACATTCTGTGTCCAAACATTTTAAACTCAACGTTACAAAAGTCGCATGTCTGTCATTTAAATGAACTCCGAATCTGTAGCATCACCCGAAGATTGGTTAAGGACTCCACACGTTTAGCTGTTACATTCAACCTAATTTTTCATCTTTGGGGCAGTGTCTTTGCAAATGGTCTGCGCAATAAATTCAATCAAGGTGCGGGTTGGACGACCAGCCATTCCACGTCGCAAATACTCGAACTCTTCACCTGCTGTTACCATCACATTGGTTGCGTCCTGGGAACAAAAGGCCAAATTAAGCATCCCTTAATGCGAACCCAAAAAATTAGCTTACAATATGCATCCATTGGCCGCATGGTACAAACTCGCGCAAGAACGCAGCCGCCTTGCAGGGACGGCCTCCACGTCCAATACCGTAGTTCTGAACATCACTACGTCCACCAGCACGGACAGACTTGCTGTAGTAGTTCCACAGTGGGAAGCGCCAGACGCGATCTCCAGTGTGCATGCTGGCGTGCTTGATCTGTTGCCAAAGGATTTCAGAGTTGGTGAAAATGCCGCAAGCAGCTTCGTCCAAGGCCTGACGCATATAGCCCGAGCAGGTGCCAATATCAATGATGCACTTGGGGCAGAAGTTCTGGCCATACAACAAAGCATCAGCCAGGACCAGAACATCTTCATGGTCGGTACACTGGACCTCGATGGTCTTGCCATTCATTGATTTGACCATGTCGCCGGGACGGAATGAGTTGCATCCAATGACGTTTTCACAGAGTGGGATGAGACCGCGAATGTTGACCTGAAGATGAGATGGTTTAGAAAATTGTTTCAGGTTAAGAGTTGGCGGTTATGTACCGGCAAACGGAGTCCTGCCACGGCACGACAGGTTGCCACCACAACAGCAGCTCCAGTCATATCGCCACGCATGTGGTAAAGTTCTCCACGTTCCTTCAGGCACAGGCCACCAGCATCAAAGGTCACACCTTGACCGACCAGAACAATGGGGCGTTCCTCGGCGCAGGTTCCATAGTAGCTTAGCTCCAAGAAGATTGGTGGCTCACAGGAAGCCTTGCCCACCGCCAAGAAGGCGTGCATCGACTGGCTTTCGGCCCAGCCTTCTACTTTGACTTCAACGTTGACACCAGATTTACACAGAACCTCAACGACGTTCTGGGCAAAAGCAGTGGGGGTCAGCAAGTTGGATGGCATCTCTTGGAGCTGCCGGGTCAGATTCTGTGCAGCGGCTTTCTGTAATCCAATACGCCAGCCTTCGATGTCACAGATCTCATCTTTGTTGGTATATAAGTCAATGGCTGGGACCGACATTCGCCGCTTGGGATCGCGTAGTTCCTGGTATACCCAAATGCCCAAAGCCGCTCCCTCCGCGGCCGACTCGGCATGACCACAGTTCTCTACTTCAATGCGATCGGTGTCCAGTTCGGCCAAGATCCTGCAGGCGTCAGCTACCGACCGACGAATGGCCTCCTTTTGTTCATCGAGCACCTCGTAAGGATTATAGCCTAGGCATTCCTTGCCCAGACCTATCACGGCCACCGCCGAGTAATAGGGTACCCGCTCGGGCTCAATCGCGAAGAGCATCCGCGTCTCACCTCGCTTCGGCATGGGACCAGACATGCGCAGCACCTCTAGCAAACGTCCGTGCGTCTTTTGGACATTGTACCGCCAGCCGGCCTGGGTCAAGATGCCGGCATCGTTCTTGTCCTCTTCGTCCGCATAGACTCCGATAATTAGGCCACGTGATGGGGGATCTGCGCAGATTTCCATCTGCTGTATCTGCAACATCTGGTTGATAATCTGGGAGTATGTCCTCTTGAAAACTGTTTGCCGGGATGGAATAACCCGAGATGCCAACTGTTTTGTTACGCGAAACATTTCGAATATTTACAAGCTAAAACTCTGAAAATATTATATAAACTGTAATTCAACTTATTAGGCACAAAATTGAAAGATTTTTTTCCGGAATTCTTTAAATTGTTGCGTGTACTATCGCCAAAGGAATGAAAATAAAACTTAAACGTGCTGGCTACATGCCCTAACAGCGGCGCTTCAATTTCAAAGGCTACTAGATCGAGAAAAAATTGTAAAACCAGCTGGAAATTTAAAAATAAGAATTTTAAGTTCAGCGGCATAGTAGGCTTACCAATATACGAGAGTACTCGGCATGAAGATACCCTATAGTATCAGGTCTAAACGTGCCAATTTGTCTAATAGGTGTACAATTCGATAAGCCATAGAGACTATACCAATTTGTTAAATAGACATATGTGTTTCAATACGAGAGTAATCGACATAAAGATACCCTATAGTATAAGGCCTATACCATAGTTTCAATTTGTTCAATTAGTATACATTTCTAGAGTCATCGGTATAAAGATACCCTATATAGAGCCTATACCATACTTTCAATTTGTTTAGTAGGCTTACAATTCGATGATACTCGACTTGAAGCTACCCTATAGTGTAAGGTCTATACAAGACTTTCAATTTGTTCAATAGACATAATTTAATATGAGAGTAATCGACACAAAGATACCCTATAGCATAAGGCCTATACAAGACTTTGAATTTGTTCAATAGAGATATTTCAATACAAGAGTACTCGACATAAAGATACCCTATAGTATAAGGCCTATACAACAGTTTTAATTTGTTCAATTAGTATACATTTCGAGAGTCATCGGTATAAAGATACACTATATAGAGCCTATACCATACTTTCAATTTGTTTAGTGGGCTAACAATTCGATGGTACTCGACACAAAGATACCCTATAGTAAAATGCTATACAAGACTTTCAATTTGTTCAATAGACATATTTCAATTCAAAATTACTCGACATAAAGATACCCTATGGTATAAGGCCTATGCCATAGTTTCAATTTGTTCAATTAGTATACATTTCGAGAGTCATCGGTATAAAGATACCCTATATAGAGCCTATACCATACTTTCAATTTGTTTAGTAGGCTTACAATTTGATGGTACTCGACATGAAGCTACCCTATATAGTAAAATGCTATACAAGACTTTCAATTTGTTCAATAGACATATTTCAAATCAACAGTACTCGACATAAAGATACCCTATGGTATAAGGCCTATGCCATAGTTTCAATTTGTTCAATTAGTATACATTTCGAGAGTCATCGGTATAAAGATACCCTATATAGAGCTTATACCATACTTTCAATTTGCTCAATAGGCCCACAGTTCGAGAGTAGTCGACATAAAGATAGCTTAAAGCTTTAAAATTCCCAATGAGTTTAGCTTCGTGCAAGGCTGAGAATGGGGAGGGAGTTTCTTAAAAAACAGGGGACCCTCTCAAATTCTTGACCTTAATATATGAAACATGACAGCAAAAGAGAATATTAATCAGCTTAGGCTTGGACTATTCTTTATGCATCTTCAAATCATGGCATAATAAATTGGTTTAATAAATTGAAACCCGGTTTGGTTCAGAACCCCTTCCAATGAGTTTCAATTAATTTATTTGATCAGTTATAATTATGTATTATATAAAGCCTCCAACATTGACCTTGACACAGCCTACATAAGTTTCACAATTTTAACATACCCCTTGGGATATCGAGGACACAAGCTCCACAGCGCATTTGTTTTGCGCTTTGGATTAATTTAAAACTATAAATACTATAAACCATTCGCGATGTAATGTCTAACCTTCAGCTGCAAGCAGCTGAACCAACACCCACACCAACAGGACAAAGACAAATTAATTTAATTCAGAAGTAAACCATGGTTTTATTTGTGAACTGAACCAAAATTTTGTTTCAGTGACAATTTTAATTTAACATGTTCAGCCTAGTCACAATATACCAGAAATTTATAAACAAATCGGGTTAAACGACATTTCCTTGAACTTCGCGTCTTTTTGCCATGTCTTGGATAATACTCAGCTACGCTGTCAGACATTTACTTTCCCATTTTTGGTGCAGTATCCTTGCAAATGGTTTGAGCGATGAATTCAATCAGGGTTCTCGTAGGACGGCCGGCCATGCCACGTCGCAAGTATTCGAAGTCAATGCCGTTTGTAACCATCACGTTGGTGGCATCCTAAAGGACAGTCAATTGAGCAACAATTCTAGATACAGCGTTAAAGTCTACTTACGATATGCATCCATTGGCCGCATGGCACAAACTCGCGCAAGAAAGCAGCTGCCTTGCAGGGACGGCCTCCACGTCCAGCACCATAGTTCTGAACATCACTGCGCTGTCCGGCACGGACGGCCTTGCTGTAGTAGTTCCACAATGGGAAGCGCCAGACGCGATCTCCGGTGTGCATGCTGGCGTGCTTGATCTGTTGCCAGAGGATTTCAGAGTTGGTGAACACGCCGCAAGCAGCTTCGTCTAAGGCTTGACGCATAAAGCCAGAGCAGGTGCCAATATCAATGATGCACTTGGGGCAGAAGTTCTGGCCATACAACAAAGCATCAGCCAGAACCAGAACATCCTCATGGTCGGTACACTGGACCTCGATGGTCTTGCCATTCATTGATTTGACCATGTCGCCGGGACGGAATGAGTTGCATCCAATGACGTTTTCACAGAGTGGGATGAGACCACGAATGTTGACCTGGAGATTAGATGGTTTAGAATTGTTTTAGGCTAAGAGTTGGCGGTTATCTACCGGCAAACGGAGTCCCGCCACGGCACGGCAGGTTGCCACCACAACAGCAGCTCCAGTCATATCGCCACGCATGTGGTAAAGTTCTTGACGTTTCTTCAGGCACAGGCCGCCGGCATCATAGGTGATGCCCTGACCGACCAGAACAATGGGACGCTCCTCGGCGCAGGTTCCATAGTAGCTGAGCTCCAAGAAGATCGGTGGCTCACAGGAAGCCTTGCCCACCGCCAAGAAGGCATGCATCGACTGGCTTTCGGCCCAGCCTTCTACTTTGACTTCAACGTTGACACCAGATTTACACAGAACCTCAACGACGTTCTGGGCAAATGCAGTGGGGGTCAGCAAGTTGGATGGCATCTCTTGGAGCTGCCTGGTCAGATTCTGTGCAGCGGCTTTCTGTAATCCAATACGCCAGCCTTCAATGTCGCAGACTTCATCCTTGACAGCGTACAAATCGATCGAGGGAACGGAAATGCGAGTCTTGGGGTCGCGCATTTCTTGGTAAGCCCAAATACCCAAGGCTGCACCTTCGGCAGCCGACTCGGCATGACCGCAGTTCTCAACTTCAATACGATCTGTATCTAGTTCGGCCAGAACCTGGCATGCCTTGGCCACGGATCGGCGGATGGCTTCCTTTTGTTCATCGATCACTTCGTAGGGATTGTATCCCAGACATTCCTTGCCCAGACCAACAACGGCCACGACGGAATAGTAGGGAATGCGCTCCGGTTCAACCGCAAACAAGAGACGAGCCTCACCGCGTTTTGGCATTGGTCCAGACATACGGAGCACCTCAATCAGACGGCCATTGGTCTTCTGGACGTTGTAACGCCAGCCGGGTGCGGTCAGAATGCCAGCATCGTTCTTGTCCTCTTCATCGGCATAGACGCCCAGGATCAGGCCGCGAGATGGCTGATCAGCACAGATGTCCATCTGCTGCAGCATCAGCATCTGGTTGATGGCTTGGGATGCAAACTGGCGGCATAGCTGCTGTTTACTGACACGGAAGATAGCGCGACGAGTTAGACCGAACATGATTTTCTAGGAAGTTTTTCGGGTTTCAGTTGAACGATTTGAGCTGGATTTTCACTTAAAATTTTAACACTTTTGTTTTCAAACAAATAAATATATTGATTTTTATCACAATTAAAAAATCATTGAATTTCAAAATTAAACTACAAATTTTTTTTTACTGATATGTACTCTACAATACATTTACAGGAACTGACTTACTTTTGGTTTTGGGTTTGGGATATGGAAGCCAGGGTCCGGTCAAATTTCCATGGCCTACTCGGATCTCCTTTTCATGGCCTACTTAACCAATTTGATTTCTTTCCCTTTTCAAATGCAAATATATATATATATATATATGCATATATACTTAATGCATATCTACTTTATGCAAGAGTTTTGTGGAAAACAAAAAACTTCAATTAGATGTTAAAGCTTTTTGATTTTTATTTTATTTTGTTTTGTTTTGTTTTTAAGCATTTGCTTTTTAATTTGTATAGCTCTTTAAATAGATAATTAGGTACAATGTTTTATTTATTTAATAATACTGCATTAAGTTTTAGGATTTAATTGCGAAACAGATTAAACACTGAAATTTGCGTATACATTTATTATATATATACATTTGATGTATTTAAGCTATTTTTATATCGTACACATATCAAATTATTTAGCTCATCAATTGGCTTCCCATATTATTCATTAACAATTCTCTTGTACTTTAGAGTTCGTATTGTATATGTATGTAAGAAAAAACAAAACAATATTTAACGTAGATTTGCTTGGGATATGTTTCCGTTCGACTTGCTTCCTCATTTACATCTTCTTTTTGTTTTGGTGGGGCTTGTTCTTCTTCTTACGATTGATTTGAAAATTGCTGAGATAAAGTAATTAATGGTTTCTTTTAGATATATATATACTATATATACGTTTTTTTTTAAGAATAGAACTCTCACCAATCAACAAAGTGGCTAATAAAGTTGGAAAGAGTGCAACTTTCTAAAGACATTTAGAAGAGGCGCATTTTAGTTTTCAATTTTGAGCAAAATATATTTTCTTTGTGGTTACGAGATGCAACGCATCTATCTACTTTGTAAGTAGTTATGCACTAGTTTTTGGCACTCGTTTTCTGGCACCCCTGAAAAGATCTAACTTAAGCATATCGATAATGGGCATACATATATATATATATATATAAATATGTATATATGTGTGTGTATTCAACACACTTAAGCACATTTAGAACTATTTAAAGCGTTTATACCCACGGATTTGAGCCACAACAAAGCTTTAAATGTCAATCACAATATTGTAGTCACGGTCACGGGCATTCCTTCGGCATTGAGGGAATGCTCGGTTTCGGTCTGCACACGATTCTTGAAACTCTCAACGCTATTGACCTTGCTCAGGTCGATGGGCGGAATATCCTCGTCATAGTCGGAGGCCAGCTCCTCCTCGGCCAGGTAGCTGCATTTTGTAGGCTGCTTGCTCTGCGGCTCATCCAAGTCCAGAGTGTGTGGCACGGCATGAAAATAGTGCGTCTTGGCCTTGATGCCGGCCTGACCCGCCACACATATGCTGCCATCGTCCGTATCCTCGTCGTCCACGTGACGTCCACCATAGTTGCCATAGCCCGCCTCGCATTGATAGGGATTTGACTTGACGTGCACATTCCGGCAACTGCCGCCACAGTTATGATGGCTCTCAGCCAGGCCGCCGTCGGCTCCATAGCAGTGACCCCGGTGCAGTTGCTGCGACTGAAGCGACGAGTGCGTGTGTTGACCCACCCCGGCGTTTTGGCTGCCGGAGTGGGCCACTGACTGCTATATGTGCGAGTGGGAGCGCGCTATGGACAGAGAATAGGGACTGGTATCGTTGTGCAGCCGCAGTGTATCATATATGGGAAATTCGCAGCACAGTATAAACTTGAGAGCGCGTGGCACCTCCTCGTAAACGGCCGGCGGCACAGGTATCAACGGTGAGGTCGTCGCCTTGTACTTGCGATAATCCACCTGGCTATAAACGGGAATTTGTATGTTATCCGGCGCTTAGTACATACAATAAAAAGAAGGGCTATCTGCGGCAAGCCAAAGATTTAATACCCTCGAAGTAGGACTTAGAAGTATGTCTCGAAAATCGGAAAAGTTTCTAAACAAAGCTTATTTTCACGCGAACTTTGTGAGGAGCGATATAATTGCTATGAATTTTGTGAAAGATATTAAAGATTGTTAAGACAAGAACTTAATGTTTATCCGATCGTTCCTATGACAGATATATGATAAAGATTTTGCATATATATAAGCAGCACAGCGAAACTTATAAATGCCAAGCGTGGTCTAGATATCTTCTTAAACAAAATAGGTTTTCCATAAATGGACCTACTTTTCGACCAAATCCCATGGCAGCTATATCGTATTGTGGTTCGATCCCGGTTCCCATCTACAGACCTATGCAAAGTGTCAGGTGATCGCTTTAAGACTGAGAAACAAGTTCGTAAACAGACAGACGGACAGGGCTATATCAACTCGCCTGTTGGTACTACGGATGTCTCCCACTTCAAGACAAACTTACAATAATACTCTCTAGAAGGGTAGCAAAATCAATTATGATCAACTTACTTTTTGTACTTTTCATCAGCGCTACGCTCGCGCAGCGGTATGCCAGATAGAAATAGTATAATCAGTGTGGTAAATATGGGCGATGCTATAGCGACCCACTCGTGGCCGGTGATCACGTTTAACGATATGACAAAGATGCCCCACCAAACGATAACCTCGCCGAAATAGTTGGGATGCCGGGAGAGGCCCCAAAGACCTAAATGTTGATGGCTAATGTTTAAGTTATGTAGCACATAATTTTTATTTGCACTTACCATCATTACAAAATTTGCCCTGGTTCGCCGGATCCTGGCGAAAAGAGAACTTCTGCAGATCCGCATATGTCTCGGCCAACAAGCCGACAATAAACATGCCTGTGCCAGTGGAGTCCAACGTTGACATGCCCTTGTTCGCCTGCGGCTGGGTGTGACGCGAGTTGATAATAATGACGGGCAGCGAAACGATATACACCCAAATAGCCTGAAAGAGCACATATTGATTGCATTCAAATGAAAAGTGGACAGATTTGAAGTGCTTGCTAACAAGTGCCGGCAATCAAATCGCTGCGACACGCCACAAAAGTGCAAGGATTGTCAGTCACATTCTCACACTCTCCCCACACCACCCACACCACTTACACCACCCACACTACCCACACGGTAGTTTTTGTGTCTACCCTATCCGCAAACGTTTAGCCGGAAACAAACCGGCGGCAACATTGGCATTTACATACATGGCCAGCCACGGTGACAAGCTATTGTAATATTCGAAAAATACCTGGGGAAATGTCATGCGCTGCCAGATACATTGATTACGTTCCATGGCTGTCACGCGTGCTGCTCAGATATTCATTTCCTTTGGGTGTTGACTCACCTGAAATGTCCAGAAAACTGCATAGCGTATGACGTTGCGACGCGTATCCTCGAACTGCTTGTCCCTACCCAATTTAATGATACGATAGAGCAAATAGGCTGAAAGCCTTGCGCCCCAAAGGCATACGAACGCAGTTACCATCAGCTGACGACTCTCGTAGGCCTGTAGAAATAAATGGAAATGGGCTTATAAAAGCTATGTAAACATGTTAACTCTTATAAGTAATCTCTAATCATAATAATCTGCACACAACTCTACTCTAAATCTCTACTGAAATCTCTCATTTGGTTATATGAGAATCGCATAGAAATGTGATATTTTAGGGCAATGAGTAATAGCATTAGAAGTGCGGCGAGAGTATAAAAGAAAACGAATCATTTATACTTAAATATGTAATAATTATAACTATAAATGATTATTACTCTAAGTCCCATAAATCGCATGAAAGCGCGTGGTAAAGGAAATCCCCGCTGAATTTACTGCGAAATTGTTTCCAATTTGTTTTCCCGCAAAATTGATTTGGGTGCTAAAGAATTTTTTTCTTTATTTATTTGTTTTTTATGGCAAACACTATTTGCAATAAAAATTTTAATCCTCGGTTCACCGAATCCAATTTTCCATTTATTTTTCTTCTGTTTTTGTTGGTTAGCTTGCGCCAAGAATTTTTCATTATTTGATGTATATTTTTTTGTTTGTTTTTTGCTCTAAACCGCTTCGGTGATGGTCATCCATTGAAAAAGCTGCACTATTGACCTAGGTAGTTGCCGGCACAGCTTTTACTTTTACTCCGTGATAAATGAGCTCCACTCCCAGAGGTATCAACGCACTTCATTTATTTATTTATTATGGCACAATTGCCAGTTGGCATGTAGAATAAATCATAGTGGATTTTATAGAAAGTGCACGGCTTTCTCAAACGTGCGCTCAATCTTAGTAAGTGTGAACAGTCTAGAGTAAGGGATGATGCTGAACGCAGCTGGAAGCAGCTAGGCTTAAATGAATATTCATATTTATGAAGCACATTCAAATGGGGTTAAACGGTAGACAATAGAAATAATCTTATCTTGTTTTACAATATAACATGTTGCTACATATGTAACTTAGTTAGTCGCATTAACGGCCAGAGTCGCAAACAATTTAGCAGACAGAATGACAAACAACTGGCCGAAGGGCCATGGCCGACGCCTGCCCCAGACAAGGTCAACCAAGTAAGGCACAAAACAATAACCACAGCAACATCAGCAGCAACAACAACAACAGCAGCAAATTGTGGGCCAGTTGGGCGCAACCTTTTGTTATTTGCCAGCGAGCATGCCGCAACTGCAGATGCTTCCCATGCACTCGCACTCCATGCTGTGTGCGTGTGTGTGTGTGTGTGTGTGTGCGTGCTGTGTAAATTTCACTTTTCAATGTCAGTTACTGAAACCGACAAATCCCGCGCCCAGGTGTAATTCAATGGGCTTTCGCGCCGTTTAATTTACAGCCCCAATTTAAAACCCATTTACCAACTGACACCCAACCACCCACCCAGCCATCTGGCCACATACCTTGGAGGGGCGATCCAGTTGGCCCAGAAAAAAGGTGAGCAATGCGATGATAATGAAATTAACGCCGCCGGCAAAGTCCGACAGTTTGTCCATGTGCAGCAGGGCGTTCAATAGGAAGAACAATAGCTGCATGCTGGCAATCACAATCGCGCTAATGGCAAAATGATTTAGGCCCCAAACGTTTATGGCCATCGTTTAATTGTTTGCCTAACGATGTATTCTTTTTTTTTATGTTTTCAAATCGTTGCGACTCCTCCTTCTTGATGTTATTATTTCCCTTTGAAGCTGCTTCAGCTTGCACATCAATCTCTTCTCCTGCGGCTGTTCATCCTGTTGTTGTTTACATTTCCCCGCTTAGGTGATTGGGCTGTTTGCCAAGACGTCAACACTGGCAGATTGTAAATATATAGGTAATATATATATATAGTTTTGGCGCCTCTGCAAAGTGCAAAAGAAAAGAATGCAATTTATTGATTTAATACTTGATTTTTCCGGTCCATTACGAATCGCGTGTGAAGCATTACAACTGCTCCTCCATATAGTATATCCAACATTCTAGAACAGTTTTGAGGCAGGCACAACTACTTGGTATCTGCTTGAACGAGCCTACCCAGGTACACACAGAATGGTGTGCAGGTCAGGTATTCTTGGGGGTATATAAGGTAGCTTGGCATATTTATGGAAAAAAGTTGCATTGGGTCGCGTTGTTCTTCTTTGATATAGAGGTTCGATACTGATAGGACTTTGTTCATATGTAAAACTCTTAAGTGTTCGTTTGCTCAAGATCTAATAATATAGAATATCATATATAATATAATATTGCAATTTCAGCTATATGACCTTGAGATAATGATAATAGACTCCACTTTTAAGGAAAGGGAAGGCAAGTTTACGTTAAAGAGCAAAAGTGTGTCTCCAATGGCAGCTAAGTTATATGCTCATCCCATAAGGCTGATTAGACAGATGATATAGAATCGATTATAGAGACTGATTAAGAATATATGTATAGACATTAGAGGTTCAGCCATGTCTTCTGCTATGCATTACAAAATCAATCCCAAAGTACCATATCGAATGGCTATTAACTGCAAATGCAGCATCAATCTAGAGGACTGCCCACAATCAGTTCAGTTTCGACGACTTTTAACCTGAAAGTCGCTGAAAGTATGTGTTTGCTAAATACACAACTCTCAACCAGATAATTACATGTGTTTTCCCATACATCCTAATTAGACATCACAGTTGCAGCCTTTGGCCAGTGCCACGAGTCGTATGGAAGGAAACATTCGCATTAATTAAAACAGGACCCGCGGCATTAGAGGCGAACACCTTAAACCCAAATGCAGCTACTGCTGTGTTAAATACAGAGTCAAAACACACACACACACACCTACTGTAAAGCAGGCATTTCTTTGTTGTTGTTGTCGGTTTTTGTGCAGCCAGCTACGTGTTTGAGTAATTCGTCGCCGCAAGACATTGACATGGTGCTTGCATAGCTCGGGCCATGTCCTTTTTCAAATAGTTTTTCCAACTTCTGCAACGTTGAACTTTGCATTGGCATACTTAGCATTCGTGTCGTTGTCACCTCTGTGCTATGTTGGTCGAAAAGGGAAGTGAAAAGCATTCTATAGAGCTCTCAATATCCAAATACTTTACGAGCTTTTCATTTCGTATATAAATTGAAAAGCTTGTTTTGTACTTAAAGTTGACTGAACATTTTATGGATAGCTCTGCTGGCACACACTTAAAGCAATACAATTTGCAAAACTTAATACGTTGAGACAACATCAAAGAAGAAAAATGGGCTCCAGTTGGTAGTGCCCGACTGGCAGATACCCTGAACTAAGCGCCTAGCTGCCCTGGCTTCTTGTTTTCCTGTTGAGCGATTAGAGAAAGATATCCAAAAAGTGGAAATATCTTAATCTGTGTTTATCATAAGAGAACTCTCTTAATTTTCGAGATGCAGGGATATATATTGAAAAACAATTGGTAAACTCCTTATATATCTTCCAAAAGTTGTTATTTCCAAGATCTACTCAGCTTATCTTCGTTACCAAAAGTATATACGAGGTCGGAGATACTTCTTACTGACTGTTACAAACACTACTCAAATCCATTATACCCCTCTTTCTTATTTTTAATGGGTTCAGGGTATAAAAAGCCGCCACGCGCCGCGTCGCTTGTGATATTTATAGCCTTTGGCTCTTTCAATTTGTGTAAGGGTCGCTTAGAAGAGCGATGTCAAGTTTACCTTTGAGTTAGCTTCAATTGCAAGGCAAACAAACAAGCAATTGGCTAAAGTTCTGGCCTATGCGTCGTATACATAACATAAATAAGCTATATGTGTGCTAGTGTAAATAATGTAACTGACACCTGCCCAGAGCTGGCTAACTATGGTGCCCGTTAGACTGGATAGTAGAAGCATTCGTCGCAACAGCTAAATAAATTGGATAATGGTAAAAGCTTAACGCGAAAAGCGCCTACGCAGTGGAGCGGAGCAGTAAAGGATGCTACGGCTGTTCAATTTGTTTGCTCTTTGCTCGGCATTTGCACAAGTGAAAGTAAGTTGAACAGGCGCTTAGCTTTCTTACATATTTCTTGCTGAAGGTCTTTACACATACACTTGCACACAGGCACACGCACACGTGCGTAGGACTCGCGCGTCAAATGGTTTTTAATACCTATCAACATATGAGGCACATTTCCGTTTTATACCTGCAAATTAGCCAAACTGAGTGGAGCCAACACAAGTTAAATTCTTTACGATCTAATAGTTTTGATAAAAAACATTTTTTGCGCGACTTTGTTTAGATTGTTTCTGGCACATGGAGCACAGTAATAGCATTGAGTGCGTGCAAACGACTGATGCCTATCACTTCTACGGGTAAACTGAAGAAAAATGTAGCAAAAAAGGCAGGCGGAAATAAATGACGAGGTAGCGCCATGCGCAGCTCCTCTCCTTATGCTCTCTGAACCTTTGTAAAACAGTCTGTGACGACATGCTCGCTAATTTTAAATTTGCGCGCGCAAGCAATTACTTTGTTTTAAAAGACAAATAAACTGCTTTTATAACTGCAGCTTTTAAAATTGTTTGGAAAATGCCTAAGAATATGCAGCGGAGAATGCAACAAAATTTTGACCCAGTGGCAACGCTTGCACAACTTATTGGCATCACAGAAATATGTATCTCAACATATTTCTTGAAGCAACATGTATCTATTTCGATTTCGTGCCGCGTGAAGTTGGCAGCGGCCTCTCATCTAAAGAAGAAGAAAAGTTAAAGATTAAAATAATTAAGCGAAGCAATCTAGGCTGGCTCCTGCATCGGAGTTGCAGTCGTTGCGTAATTACGCGCGCTTGTGGGTGTATAAGGTTGGAATTATCGCATAATGGCGTTGGCATTGCGTGTGGCATGCAGGGGCCACTGGAGCAGGTGGCCACAGGAGCGCCGTCAATTGGTGCGACTGTGCAGCACATCGCGGCTCCCGGGCAGGTAAGAGCGGCGGCGGCGCCGACACGACGATCCCTATTATCAGCCGGCATTATAAACTCATTTACAACAGCGATAGCGGACAGAAATCGAATTACAGCACACAAGAACAACCCAAACTGCCGGCTCCAAAGTCAATAGGCACAACTCCGCCACAGATCAAGCGTAATGCAGCCGCTGAGATAACCAGCGTTGGCAAGGTCATCTATGAGGCGGGGTGGGATGAAAAAAATGCCAAAGGTTCGCAGCCAAAGACTGGAACAACATCCGACATATCTACGCGCACTGAATCTACGCCCGGCGACGTTTCACCGGATAGAAATAACAAGGACAGGGATCGGGAGCCACAGAAATCGAAGCGCGAGCAGATGCGGGACGATATGCAGGATTACATATTCGCGCGCTACTTCAACTATGTGAAAAACTATGACAAAGTGCTGGAGAAGAACTTTCCAAAGGCCATGCAGCTCTATCGAGCATTCTTCGATGGCGTGAAAGACTTTTTCGCGGACATGAAGCGTTTCCTTAAGGTGGCGCGCATTGCCAACGATTCACCGCAAGGCATCCGGGCTTTGAATCGCCAAGAACTCGAGCTGTACATGCAAATGCCCCGCGACATGATGAAGGTGGCGCCGGCATTGATTGGCTGCTCACTGCCCATGGTAGGCTACGCTTTCTTTCCGCTCGTGTAAGTCGATGAGTTTTCTCCAGTTGGACAAATAATTGAGCATAATCCTGTTCAGCTTTTATTATCCACGCACATTTCTCACGGCGCACTTCTGGACGCCACAACAGCGCATCGAGTTCCCGAGCTACTTCATGAAACGCAGACTGCAGTGTAACAAATCTGTGCTGCGCTGCCTGCAGGCCAAACTGAAGTCTGTCGCGGGACATCATAAGCATGCCGAGTTCGAGTGCATTCTAGGTCAACTGGGCAGCGGCACACATCCCACACCAGAGGCTCTGATCGCAGTCAAGGACATATTCGCCGAGGGACCCTACTCACTGCTGGGCATGTCGCGAAGACACGTTGTATGTGGCATACGCTTCCAGCTCGTAATTTTGTTTAAACGCAAATCTTCCCCGTAGAAATGTCTAGTCAAGATGCATGGACTGCCGAATAGCCTGTTTAAGCGGCATCGCTTGCACGAGCACGCATTCCTGGTGCACTACATGGATTTAGCCATTACACGCGAGGGTGGCGTCCATAATCTAAGCCTGCCGGCGTTGCACTACTCTTGTTATCTGCGCGGTCTCAATCCGGATAGTCTTAACGCCGAGCAGATGATCGAATGGCTACGCAACTGGGTGAAGGTCTCCACGTTAATACAAGGGGAGCACATCACACTATTTCTACATCTGCCAATTCTTCTGGGCTACAATCACCCCAACAATTGGAAGACCATCTACTGCAAGAAAGACTCCTGAGGGAAAGGTGCTAGTTGCTTAAGTTTGCAAGATTTTGCAAACTGAAAACGCGTTTTGTTTTTTAAAAGCAAATAAAACTGTTAAAAACTGAAACTAGAAATACTGCTGTGGCAGAGTAAACAAATGGGGATGCGTGTGTTTTTCCTAAAAATAACACTTCTTTTATTTTGCTCCTTTGTATTGGATGTTCATCAAGCAGTTACTTTCGTTTAATGTGTTGTTTACTTCTTGGCCTTGGCCTTCTCAGCGCGCAGACGCTCGCGACGATCCTTCTTGAGGATGCGTGGTGTGCCATCGGACTTGGTGCGCTTCCTCAGTGTGTTGAAGGCAATGGTCAGCAGCTTGTTGCGCTGGCGCTTGGCATAGCGCAGCTTGAAGCGATCAAAGTCGTTCAATTGCGAGCGCTGTAAGAATAAAGAAATTAAGTTTTAGTAACTAGAATCAACAATATGTAAAGTTGAGATTTTAGGCTAGGATTTCAGTTAGAACAAAAGCTAGCTTCATGTATGTATCAGCCGGCAATTCCTATCAAGAACTTTCAATTATCATCATGTGCAGCACTTCAAACAAGAAGTGTTTCTTCGATCGTTGCTCACCTTGCAGATGTTCTGTGCCTTGACGGACCAGGGGCTGACCTTCCACTGTGCCTTCAGGTCACTGTCAACCCAGGCCTTGCGCACAATGCGTGTGGGCGCCGTGTATGGGAACTTAATGCGGTATTTGGTCAGATGCAGATTGTTCAATCTGTATTCCTGACGCGGAACACCAGTCAATGGACCATCAACCAAAACCTGCAATTAATATGTAAATTCAGATTAGTTCAATTTAATTACAGTTGGTGAACAGCAACAAACAGCGTGTAACGCTTGTGGGCTGGCAGTGCTTTTTCAGTTGAAAAGAATAGCTTCATTTATGTGTCAGTTGGCACTTCCTATCAAGAAGATAAATTATCATCATGTGCATCTGCTGCCTGGTGCGAACACATGCTTGTTGCTGCTACTCCTGCATAGGTGGAGCCACTTACTCTGTTTTGGTCAATGACGTCGACAATGGCCACCAGGCGACCCTTCAGGGGTCCTGCCGAGGCCTTGGCGATGCGACCAGTTTGTACGAATCTCTCGAAAGGCTGCAAGTACACGAAAATGAGAGCTTATATAAATAACAGTTTGGCTTTTCATTTTGTATGTACACATGGATAGCGCGTTGGCCGCCTGCTAACTGAACTTGTAGTCACCACGTGAAATATTTTTAAGGCATTTTATGGAGACACAAACACAATTATTTTGATTATTTTTGTTAGCGGCAACTAAACACGTCTTCCACGGAAATCATTTGCATTGCTTAATTCAGCATGCGCACTTTAAACCTTTTAATTTTCACATTTTTCATCCAAATGAGGAAAATATTTGGTGGGATCTTACCATGACGCTAACCGGAAAGAAAGAGAAGGAACGAAAAACGTTTGACAGCTCCGAGTCAACATGGCGAAAAGTGTGCACTAAACATGGTTGCAATTTCATTTCATTTTACAGCACTGTTATAAATATTATTTACAGTTTTGTTATGCTTAACAGAATAATCTGGTTTTCCGTTGCCCAAATAAGATTAAGGTAAACAAAATTAGACAGATGGATTTATTAAAAATATTAATTTCAGTTTTGCTCATCGAAAAATGAAAGAAGCGCTAAACTAAAATAATACACAAAATTTAATTTAAATAACATAACATAATGTTAACATACCACTGACCGCCTTAACACATGATTGTGATAGTCTGGCAACGATAATATGTTAAACATATTTGCCGTAGTCTGGCATCATTAAAGTGCTAAAGTGTCGAAAAATTACAAAATTGTAAGATATTTAAGAATATTCGCGAAATAAACTAAAATTAGTGAATCATATTGACTGAGGACTACACACAATGGTGTACATACACTTTCCAAATAATCTAACTGAAGAGGAGCATATGCTGCAAGCGAAATATCAAAAACTTAAGAAAAAGGTGGACACTCTGGCCAAGCCGGCGTCTCTTAATACATTCTTTATAACTGTAAATATTTTCATTTTTTAGAAAAAAGCCTTACAAGCCCACAAGGCGCCCAAACAAGAGCCGGAGAGCGCCCTGACATTGAAACGACCTGCAGATGCGCGTGATGCCCGGGAAGTGGCACGTAAGCTAATCAAAAGCGGCGCCATTCCCGCCATACAAAAGCAACAGACCAAGCAGGACCAGACCTCATTTAAACGCCCCAAAGGTCAGGAGCGCGCCAAACGCTCCACCTCAGAGACAAGCGTTGCTGCGTACCAGCCATTCTCGTCCACACAGAACGATGTGGCACAAGAAACCATAATTAGTGAAATCATAAAGGAGGAGCCACGCCGCCAGAATTTGTACCAGCACTTTGCAACGGAACGTGATCGCGAAGAACGTGGGCTGACAGAGAAGGTGGCGCTAGATACCACACAGCCGGAGAAGCCGCGCGCTGGCAACACGATTTTCGTGTCGGGCAACAAGGTTACTGAGGAATTCCTCAAGAAAACGTTTAATGATTACGGCACCATAGTCAACGTTTCGATGGAGATCGAAAAGAGGTGCGTGTTTGAATAACATTTGAAAGTAAATATTTTTATTAAATATCTTCATATGCTTTGCAGCCGAGGCTTTGTTTCGTTCGCCAAGCCGGAATCAGCTGATCGAGCTATAGCCGAAATGCACGGCAAGAGCGTCACTGGCATTGTCCTGCAAGTTCAGCTGGCACGTCGCCAGCCGCAAATTGAACCAATTAACGATGCGTCATCTTCAGCAGTTTGGTCGTCTATTGGTAAAATTATACATACAATTTATTAATATTCGTTATAAGTTTTGCTCGAATTTATTGACAATTTGTTCTCTGTTGCAGCGGCCAGCAAATCGCAGAAGGGCAGTCACAAAGATCTGCGCCAAATGGTTCAATATAATGATGATTTCTTGATGTAAACCCAATTAGATTAGTCGCATGCGTATTTAAGTTACTTTCGCCTCATCATTTCTATCATTTCACTTTATAATTAGGTAAGTCATAAGTTCATTTACCCATTCATAACACAAATATCATGTTTAAATAGTTTCTTGCTTTATTGAAAATACGCGTCTATAAGTATATATAATGTACTTACATAAGTCCACCCTCTTGCTAAGTACTCGCGGTTCAAATTGAATACTTCTAATTCAAAGATAACGTGCTTTTATGAATTCATGAGAAGTTAAACGATTCATCTTTTATATTTTACCTAAAATCAGGTTTAAATAAAAAACCAACAATTGATTTTTTTAAGCATTGAACAATTGAATCTCTTCACTTTGTGTTTCAAAAATAGAAAAATGAGCGAACAAAATTGTAATATTAGCGTAAATAAGTAGACTGTGTGTCCGCCAACAAACTTGAGCCCGTCTTGGACTGCTCACCATATCAGGTAGCTTATATATGATTTTTCACTTAGTTTAAGTACATATTTAATACATGATCGTTGTTGTTATTATTGTTGCTGTTGTTGGTAGTATTGTAAAAAAAACATGATATTTTTGTTGAATTGTTCGGTTAGTATGAGATATATGTATATAAGTCGGTATGTTGTTGCACTGTTTGATGATGTCTGAACTGGGATTGATTGACTGTTGTTGTTCGATTGATTGATTAGTTGTTAAACTGCGACTAGTAGTAGAGTAGCACAGGCAACGCCTCTCGCCCACTTTGCTTCCTTCCTAAAGTATTTTGTGTTAGTATGTAGAATATATCATTAAGGTTAAGGCCTTTGGTTTCGAGCGGTCGCTTTTGGCCGCTTTCTAAATTCGTTTCATGCTCCAAAATGCAAAATTGCCCAAGTATCATTTGGCATACAAATGCCAAGCAACAAAAGTCCAAAGTTTGGGGAGCTCTTTTCACGTTTGCCTGCCCTCGTTGCCAGGCGGATTGAAGTAGTCCCAGTGATGTGTGTGCACCTGGCGGCCCGTCAGCAGAAAGACGAGCACACCAAAAGTAATTAATATAAAGAGCACCATAAGCGCAGATATATTTCTGGGCTGTTGTGCCGGTTCCACTGCCGCATCGCCGCGCACAAAGTGGGTCAGCTGATTGATAATATTGACCAGCTCCAGGCTGCAAACGGAGAGAAACTGTCGACCCGCCTGCACCACTGTCTTGGGCTGATCTTCGTCATAATCCTCTAGCGGCTGTGTGGCGCTGCGCGTGCGCGAACGACGTGATCGAGAACGTGGGCGTTCCACCAGCTGTTCATCAAGCTCTGAGTCGGTGTCATGCTCCTGCGGATGCTGCTCCTGCTGCACATGACGGCGTCGGCATTTATGCGGCGCCTTTCGCTCGGCACTTCCAGACGCAGCTTCCGCCTGCTCCGCTTCGGCACTGCGTTGCAAATTATAAAAGGCCAAAGGAGCCAGGGATTGCAAGTACTCTACGCTGGGATACACAGCTGGTGGTGGGGGCAATGGCAGCATAGCGGCTTCTGTCTGCGTTTGCTCGTCGAGATTGCTCTGGGTTGCTGCAGTCGTTGACTCAGCGGCTTTTCCATGGCGTGGTGGTTTGGTGGGTGGCTCCACATCGCTAGCGGTGGGTTCACTGCTGGGCTGACGGCTTGTCTGCGTCTCGCTGGTCAGCAGAGATGGGCGCTGCTCCTTGACGCGCTCCACAATGTCATCAATAAAACCTGGTGGCAGATTTATGTTCTGCACAACCAATTGACCCGATTTGCAGGCCAGCTCATCGGCGCTGACTTGCGTGCCATGCAACTGCGAGACATGAATCTGTCCAGCCTGCAGTGCGTGCACCCGCAGCCGTTCCACCTCCAATTCCGGCAAGTGGGTTGGCAGCTGTGTTTCTGGTAGGGATTGCAGTGCCCGAACGGGTGTCAGCTCGGGTGTGATCTGCTCTGCGATGGTCAATGTTTCGCTGGAAGCCGGTTCTAGCTGTGTGGTGGACTTACGACGTGGTGGCGGCAAGGGTGTCGCCTCTGGTTCTTCCTCTGCTGCCAGCAACTCCTGGCTGTGGCCGGTAGCAGGCTCGGTGGGTAAAGTGGCTACGAATTTGGCATCAACTTCGGCCTCTGTGGGTTCGTGCGCAATGCCTCTTCTGATGGGTGCTTCTTCCACTGCGATTTTTATATCTTGCGGCAGTTTCCCTTCGGATAGGGCGTGCTCCACTTTGAATAGTGCAGGTTCCAATTCGGATAGTGCGTGCTGCGCGTCGGATAGTACTTGCTCCACTTCGGATAGCACCTGCTCCGTATCTGACAATATGTCCTCTTCGGAAGGTATATGATCTTCTTCGGATGTTGGCAGCTCTTCTGCGAGCGCCTTTGCTCTCGATTCCGCAATCTCAGCTTGGCGATACTCTGCCAGCATTTTTTCCATTTCCTCTTGCAGCTCTTTCTCCAGCTCTTCATCCAACTCCTGTTCTGTAGATTCTTGTTTACCTTGCGAGCCTTCTTCCTCGTCGTAGTGGTCCGAGTATTTCTCGCCAGCGTCTTCATCCTCTTCGTCGTACTCACTCTCTCGGAGCGTACGCTCGACTTCATCATCCTCTAGCTTGCTGTCGTAGTCACTCTCCAGCTGCGCCTGCTGCAGCTGCTCCACAGCTGCATCCAAATCCGCCGAACTGGCTGCGTAGTCGCTAAGAGCAACCTCGCCATGCTCCTCCTCCTCACCGGCCGTTTCCACATCGGACTTGCTTTGCACTGAGCTATCGGAGAGCAGGCCCTCGCGCCTCAGCTCCTCCTCCTCGCGGCGCAGTTCCTCATCCTCCAGATCGGCTGCGCTTATGGGCCGCACAATGAGCGCCGCTTGCACCGTGGCATCTCCCTCAATACTTGGTGTGGGAACGCGTCGTTCTATGATTACCGCTGAGGACGGAGTCTGCGGGCGACTAAGCGACTTCGAGCGATCCGCTTGAGAGGATGCACGTGAACGTTCCGAGAGGCTGCGTTGGTTGGCATCGCGGAAACGTTGGAGTCCCCTGGCTAGCTGCTCATCCTCGGTGAGCACACGTGAGCCGTCCACCTCATCTGGCTCCTGGGCCTGTGTGCTGCGCAGCAGATCCTCCAGCGTGGTCTTGCCGCCTGTGGAGCGACGAGGCTCAATGACCTTCATGTCCTCGGTTATCTCAAACTCCTCGCACACAAAATCATCAGGCAATGGATCCGTTTGTGTGGATACCTCCACTTCGAACTCGCCCTGCTCGCAACTGTCTGCAGTGGAGGAGCTGGCCACGCGCTCGCTGTCCTCATAGCTATCCAAGGCACTGCCGCCACGTGTCGAACGTTTTTCGCGCGGTGGGCGTGGCGGCGGTGGCAGCGGTCGGAATTTCATTTTGTTAATGACCTCGCCGGACTGTAGATTGTTACGCGGCGATTCTGGTCTCTGCAGTGCTCCCGGCTCCTCATAATCATCCTCCTCCTCCTGTTGCGTCTGTTGCTCCCGATCCGGCTGTGCGGACGGCAGTGTCGCGTAGCTAGGGAATAGGGTTTAAGGAGCATTAGAAACGCTTCGTCTGCACTCTGTCTGGGCAAGCGGCAATCGAACAGAAGGAAAATAAAAGCTGGTCAAACTCGTGTGAGTGCATTGTGTTTCATGTTTCGGTTTTATTAGTGTCTATGTGTGTGTGAGTGTGTGTGTATTGGGTGTATCT
This sequence comes from Drosophila kanekoi, assembly GCA_037075305.1. NCBI lineage: Eukaryota > Metazoa > Arthropoda > Insecta > Diptera > Drosophilidae > Drosophila > Drosophila kanekoi. Next base: position 9,235,726 of record JBAMCE010000141.1, read on the forward strand.
TGGTTTTAGGAGCAGTATTTAGCATTAAAACTGGGTCTTAGCTTATGACGCTTAAGCCTACAACTTAACAACAAAAACAAAACTTAACAAAAAATGCATTCGAGACAATTCAAAAGGTCGCAAAAAGTCACAAATCAAGAAAAATGAAATCGAAAGAAAAAACTTTCAACGCAAGCGGCGGGCGCAGCGGCTGTTCTTACTTTGACTTGAGCAGCTGGCCAGTGGACATCTCCTCCAGACTGGCGGCCGATCTGCGACGCGGCGGCAGTGGCGAGTCTTCGCTGGGCGTGTACTCCTGCGGCGGCGGTGGGCGTGCCGGTGGCGGAGAGCCACGCGAGCCGCGTATGCTGGGCAACGTGGCAAAACGTTCGCCCGGCGAGCGCGTGAACTTCTTGCGGCGCGCGGGTGGCGTCGGCTTTGGCACCGGCTCCTTACGCACCACGGCATAGCTACAGTGGGGAAGCAGAGCGCACACCTAAGCAACAAATTGGCCAACTAAGACCTAATGCGACCCGTACTCACCCATCGCTCTCCAGCATATCGATGACAAACTTCTCCTCGCCCTCAGTTCTTGGCTCAGAGACTTTGCTGTGAAGCTCCGCCTTGACGTGCACATCGAGGATTAGCGATTCGGCGCCGCGTGAGGTGCGCTCATCCTCGGAGCGCTGAGTGCGCGCCGAGGTACCGTCCGTAAAGGTGTCGGGCGTGGCTAGCGGTATATGATGATGATATTCGTGCTCAGTGCGATAAACAATTACCTGCGAATAAGGCATATCGTATATGTAGACGGGTATAATGGCACACAAAGAAGGATCAAAGCCAAATACCATTAGAACTCATTGGCATCGAAATCACTTTCTTAATATCTCGCCCAAAAAATATATATATATATAATAAATACTATCGATTGGCATTCAAACAATGAAAATCTAAATTTTGACCAAAATCGACCATAATGGCAAGGGGTTTCATCACGTTTTTTGTCAAAATCTGGGTCGGTTCGAAAATAAAAACTTTTTTGATCATTTTTTCTTATTATCTCGCCCAAAAAATGTCAGATTTTAGAATTTTATACCATTTTTAATTCGTACGGATCCCTACTATAAACTGACATTCCAACATTTCGAATATCGACGGATTAACAAAAGTTATGGTTCAAAAGACAATTTGATTGTAAAGTCAACCTTTTTTGATAATTTTTTCTTAATATCTCGCCCAAAAAATGCCCGATTTTAGAATTTTATACCATTTTGGACTCGTAAGTATCAGTACTATCGATTGGCATCCAAAAATAGAAAATCTAAATTTTGACCATAATCGACCAAAATGGCAAGGGGTTACATCACGTTTTTTGTCAAAATCGGGGTCGGTTCGAAAATCAAAACTTTTTTGATCATTTTTTCTTAATATCTCGCCCAAAAAATGTCAGATTTTAGAATTTTATACCATTTTTAATTCATACGGATCCCTACTATAAACTGGCATTCTAACATTTCGAATATCGATGGATTAACAAAAGTTATGGTTCAAAAGACAATTCGATTGTAAAGTCAACCTTTTTTGATGATTTTTTAGAATATCTCGGTCAAAAACTGTCCGATTTTAGAATTTTATACCATTTTGGACTCGTAAGTATCAGTACTATCGATTGGCATCCAAAAACAGAAAATCTAAATTTTGACCAAAATCGACCAAAATGGCAAGGGGTTACATCACGTTTTTTGTCAAAATCGGGGTCGGTTCGAAAATCAAAACTTTTTTGATCATTTTTTCTCAATATCTCTGCCAAAAAAGGTCAGATTTTGAAATCTTATTACTATAAACTGACATTCCTACATTTGGAATTGTTTGTCAGTTTGTACTTACATCTTCCTGTGGCTGCAAAAAGGTGTTCGATACTGATCTACCACCAAAGCCATTGATAAACGAATCTGCGTCCTTTTCAACGGAAGCATCGTCGCGTGTGCGTTTCTTTTGGCGTCTGGGCGCCTGTGGTCGGCTCTGTTGAGCTGGCAGCTTGGGTGCTGTCACGGCAACGTCGCCACCATAGTTGAGATTGTTTAGTGCCTGATCCGACTCGGTTGCCTGTTCGTGCATGGGCGGTCTGAGATAGTCCTCGTCGTCGTCAAAGTACTGTATGCTGCTCCCGCCATCGGCCAAGGGTATTTCCTGGCTGCCCTCCATGGAGTATTTGCTGCGACTGCGCCCCTTGCGCAGCGGTCGCTTGGGTAAAAAATCGCTGCCATTCTGCGACATGGACAAATCATCGCCATAGTCGCTGCGCTGGAACTCCTGTGAATCCTCAATGTCTGGACGATAGTTGCGGTGCAGGCGGCGCGGCTTGGGCGGCGGCACATCGTAATCGCCATACTGCTCGGGCTGCTCGCTATCCGGCTTGGCCGGGTGGCCCACGTGCCTAAGGGCGTTGGGCAGTTCGTAACCCTCACGAATGGCATCGCTTATATATTGACGCAATTGGATGTTGTCCTCGGAGATGCCACGTTTGCGCAAAAAGAACTCGTCATCATCGATCTGCTCCATGACGACCTTCTTGCCGGAGCTGGCTGTAGAATGGGCATCCTGCATCTCGTGATATTTGTAGTAACTGGCCTCGGCGTCCAGCTCTGCCTTGCGCAAGAGCTTATTCTTCTGTATGTCTTTCTCGGTCCAGCCCTCGGCATCGTGACTGTCCTCGGAGCGTAGGTCTGAGTCCTGATGCACCATGGGTCGGCGCTTGAACTCCCTGGTTCGCTGGCTGGAGATCTCGTGTATGGCACGATTTTCCTCATCGAATTCGGCAAACTGTTTGCTATCCGCAACGCCACTCAAGATGCCCATTTGGGTTTGTGGCTGCGCCTCGCTGGCCGTGTCCTCCTCCAAGTCCTCCTTCATGCGTCGCTCCAGCGAGGATTCCCTATCGAAGCTCTCTAGCTCGCTGCCGTAACGCCTGTAGCGCGAACCCTCGCTATCATTGTAGCTCACATCGGAGAACTTGTCCGCCCAGCGGGAGCGAACTGGACCTGGTCCACGATCACCCTGCGGTGAGCTGGTGGACGTTTGAGAGGGCTGCGTCTCAGTGCTGGGTATCACACTGAGACTAAGACGCTCTGTGCCCAGCGAGGACTCCATGGGCGGTGCCGGCTCCTCGACTGGCTTCTTCTTGCGAAAGGCTCGCGGATAGGTGCCGAAGTTGAACTCAAACTTTTTCTTTGCTGGCGCAGGCGGCGCATCGGCCGTTGTGGCCGGCGACTCCGTGGACTCTGTGGGCAGCTCGGACTCGTTTTCCTTAAAGCTCTTGCTGCGTCGCAGCTTGAGCGTGGAGAATTTCTCTGGCAACTTGAACTTTGACATGTCGGGCTTGTTAAACTTGGTAAATTCCGGTCGCTTTAGATCCTTCAGCTTGGACATGTCGGGCCGCTTTATTTCGGGCATCTTGATTTTCGAGAATTCGGGCGCAAAGCGTCTGCGCTCCTTGGCCTTGGCCTTGGGGCTGCCCGAAACTGGTTTCGGCTTGGGCTGCGTGCGCAACTTTGTGCGCAGCTTGCCCGCCTGATTCCGTAGACCATCCTGCATTTTGCGCGTGCGATCTTGGGCGGAAGCCATGAAACTCTTCTTGCGATTCTCCGGTTGCAGTGGCAGCTCCTCAAGGGCGCTCGAATCCACCTGGCTGGTGTGTATTTCATAGTCCGTGCGAGATTCGGTGCGTGGCGTTGTTCCAGCTGAGCTCTGTTCAATGTCAATGTCCATGGGTAGCTGGAGGCTGCTGCCGTTTTGGGCGGGCGCCGGCGTTGGTGCTTGCGAAGATGCAATTTCGCGCGCCGGTGACATGCCCACGGGCTCGTATTCATGATCACTGCAAAAAGAAGTTGTTCAAGAGATTAATCGGTTAGCTGAAATGAGATAATAGCTGACATATATATGAACTGATCGGAACGATCGTGCATGTGGTTTGTAGTTGTTGTAAGCCAAGATTAAATAAGCCGTCACCCTATTCTCATAGCTAGTTGGAATGCCTGGGTGGATGTGTGTGTCTGGGAGGCGGGGTTTCAGTTTCGGTTTCGGTCTAAACCGAAAGTGGGGTAGCTGTTGCTTACCGAGAGAAATAGGTCCGCTCGAGGAAGTCTCTGTGTTCTTTATGCTTTTGGGTTAGGGGCGAATCGACGGACTCAAATTCCGCTAGACGCGATCTACGCTCATCAAAATTGAAACTAACCGTCTTTGTCATGCGAGCCGCCGACCCATAGAGCTGCTCTTGGGAGCCGGTCAAGCGGCTACTGCGATCATGCGACTGTGTGCGTGGCTCCCTAAACGAGGACTTGCTCTGCAAGCCAAAGCGCTGCTCCGATGGCGCACGCAATGGTCGATACACATGGCTGCCACTGCCCGTTATCTGTATGGGCACGGATATCAGCGGGCGACTGTCGTGGCTGACAATTGAAGGATCCTTGCTGCTCGAAAGCCGAAACTCTGACTCGCTCTGCGACCAGCTCATGCCCGGCATCTCAATCTCGCTGGAATAGAGATTTCTGTTGCCCGCTATAAAACTGGCGCCGCCAATGCTACTGATAGTGCCCCTCGGCACTGCGGATACCACCACAGGCGCGAATGCCTCGCTTATGTCCACCGAAACACGCTCCGATTCGGCAAAGTCCTCCCGGCTGCTGTACATGGTCTGGGCATGCGGTGGTGGCGCCAATGGCTTGGCTGGGCGCGCGCTGTACTGATCCATGTCGTCCACTTTCAGCGAGAAGGTCTCTGTAACACGCACGGAAAGTGGCTCGGCCTCCTGGCGCTTCATCACGGACGCCGAGCTGTTGACAATGGACATGGGCTGGGGCTTGCCCTTGGAAAATACGGATAGCAGCTTGCTGGGTGAGGGAGACTTCTCCCGGTGGGACGAGTGGGATTGCTCGACAAAGGGCGAGGGTGAGCGCGAACGTTGAGGAGTAGGAGATTTCTGGCGCGGCTCTTGCGGCTTCGAGCCGAACATGGACTTAAAGCGCGAGGCATAGGTACTCTTCACCTCGGGTGAGGCCTCTTGCAGATTAATGGCGCCCACAATAGTAGCCGGCGGTGAGCTGGACATCGGCTGCCACTTGGATGCACGCTCCGGCGACAGCTGACGTTCGGGTGTGTGTTGACGCTTGAGCTGTTGAGCTGCAGCCAGAGCTGGAGCTGTGGCTGCAGCTGGCGGCGCAGTGGGCGTTGGACTAGACGGTCGACTTGATGGTAGCTGCAGCGTGGCCATCGCTGCCGGAGCCTGTGGTGGCTGTGGCGGTGGCGACTTGGCACGCCTTGTGGGTCTAGGACTGCGACTACGATGCTCGACCGCTTTGAGCTCCTCTCCCTGCACCAGTGCATCAATGTCCACAACGGGTATATCACGCACAATCTCAATTTTCGTCTGCTCATCCACCTGCAATGGCTTAGCGCTCAGCTCGCTGCCAATGGACGGTGGGCGTCTGGTCTGCGTTTGGATGTTGTCTCTGATATTCACAATATTATGCTCCTGGGCAAGCTGTTCTAGTTCGGCGACAGTCTCGGCTAGTGGATCCATTGGTGAGACCGTGGGCTGATAAGGATTTAGCTGGGGCTTTAAATCCGACTCCAGGAGGAATGAAGGACGCACTGCATCGCAGCCAAAACGCGAAACGTCAATGGGCCGGTTCTGAGGCAGCGTTGCGCCCGGATTCTGATTTTCCTTGTTGGCAGCACTGGGACGCATGTAATCCGGCGACAAAGGTGGTTTGGCATTGCGGAAGTCATGAGTCGCTGGCGCTGGCCCTGGCGAAGATTGATGACTGTGAAATTGCGGTGCCATGTCTGACATGCCGGGAGTGGGCGTGGCGGCAATCAGATTCAACTGCGGCGGCTGCATTGAGCCCGGCAATATGCTGGCCTGAAACAGATCCGCATTGGAAGTCCGTCGACTGGCGCTGGCGGAACGTTGACCTCCCGCTGTGCGGCCCATTGACGTGGGTATATTAATGTCCGCACAATACAGATCCGTCTTGGAGTTGCCCACCGAGATGCGACGCAAGGAGGTGCCACTGCGCATGGACAAGGTATCGCCGAAGCGTCCAACGCTGCCCGAGGACAGGCCACCCATCGACAGTTGGCGACGCCGTCCAGCCACCAGAGCACCATGGCTGCCCGGCAAATCCGGCTCCGTAGCATCCGAGATGCTGCGCACGACCAAGCCACGCGAACGCGCCGTTTGCTCCAGCTCCGGATAGCGTTCCATAAAGCTCAAGTCCACCGAAGGCGCCACATCCGCATGGCTAATCACCTCGAAGCTGTGCATGGACAGGTCATCTCGCTGCAGATGATAGTGCTCATCGCTGTTCTGACCCTGCCTGGAGCCGGGACGCGAATCCACGGGATTAACGCGCTCCGGCAGCAGCGAGTCGCACTGGAAGAACTGACAGGCGCAGCGCACATCCAAAGAGGCGCCGCTGGCGCTCTCCACGCGCGACACAAAATGCTTCTTCTCAGCGGGCAGAGCGCCCACCGAGGCCGAGCGCCGTGAATTGAACATCGGATGAGATGAGCAGCTGCAGCTTTGCCTATTTACTTGGCCCTGGTCGTAATCCGTTCACGCCGGACGTTCCTCTACTGCTGCTCGTTGTTGTTATTGTTGTCTTTTCGCTTTTGTTCGTCTTAGTTTCGTTGTCGTTTTGTGGTTCGTGGTCGTTGGCTATTTTTAAGCATCACCAAAGCAGCCGCCGCCGTCGCGATTGGACATTGAATTTATAATTTTCCTTTCTTTTTCTTTAATTTATTTTTATTTTTCGCACTACTGAAAATTCTTGCAAAGAGCTTTGCATTTGCCTGCGCCTCGGTTTGAAGCTCAGTTATTTCTTTCGATTTTCAGCCTTCTCTCAAATGCTATTCCAGCTCAAATGTCTAATTGGTGGTCTAGTCTTGAGGAGTTCAACCACACTGCGTGATATTTAAAACTCTTGCTCTATATTTGCACTGGGGCCCGTTGTGGTTGCGCGCGGCGTGTCTACATCGTTGCGATTTTCGGCCAGGACTGAGAGCTTTTCATTTTGCGCGACACAAATTTTACGAAATTTTTGTCGAAAGATGAAAATGTTGTTCTTTAAAATTAGCAAAAGGCACACAAACACACACGCACGCACACAGAGACAATGGCAACATGAATTGAATTTGTATTTGTCTTAATTTCCTCATTTGTACCATCCCAACGTATTTGTTGACTGCGACGGTGACGGCGACGCAGTCGTCGCTGCTTGTTCATAATTGGGATGTGGTCGAGCAGCAGGAGTAACAATTTGCTTTTGGCCTGCACTTAGTGCTTCTATTTCGAGCAATGCGTCGCCGCCTGCCGGAAATCTTCTTGTCATTCGCTGACCTTTAAAGCGTTTCAATTTGAATGTGTTGCTTGTAAGTTCATGCCACAGCAGCGTTCATTTAATTAGTTTCGATTAAGTTAAACCCAAAGATTATGCTGGAACTAGTTCCAGGTGATTTTTAACGACCAAACCAGGCTAAAGTTATTCGCTGAACTAGTTCCACAATTCCAATGACAGGTAGAAAATATAATTCTTTGTTAGTTCATTGAACTAGTTCCATAGTTCACCAACGATATACGAGTCAGGGTAATGCAGGACTCACTAAATACACGTATTAGCTTGTCTTAAAACAAAATAGTTTTATTTTGAACTAGTTCCACAACCAATGTTTCTGACATTTACCAACACCGTTTTCTATGAAGGGGGACATCACATAAACCTGGGACAGACGTTTACAGTTTCCCCGTTAATATCTGTTCTTACCTTGGGTCAATATCATGTTAATACTTAAGAGCCGTCTCCATGCAACCCATTACCAATATTTCTTAGTGGCGCCTCTGCTGCAGCAGCAGCATAGCGTCCAGGTGCCCGAGGGTCTTGCAGATCGCCCGGTGCTGTGTGAGGAGGTGTCTGTGTTGTGGTCTGTGTAGTGGTAATCTTGATAGTATGGCTTTTGGTGCGTGTACCGGAGGGTGCGCAGGCGACGCCGTTTGCCGCCGCCATTGCCGTCAACTCCCGGCAAGAGGGTTAGTAACAATTTCAAAAGCAAGTCAATTAGGTTAGAGTTTCTGCAAGACGGATGAGCAACAGCCGACGGCGTGTTGGGTGTGCTGTGTGTTAGTGTCATGCACAGTATACGTTTAAGGACCACGCCCAGCACTTACCTGTCACTCTTTGACTTGGCCGCACTTTGAACCGCTTCCAGTACATCTTCGGGTAGCTCAATATCCTCACGGTGCGGTTCGGCCTCATCTTCGACGTGAGAGAAGGTCACCTTTTTGTCGGAGGGTGCCGGTGAGGCTTCTTTCTTCAGGACCGGCCGCAATTCGCTGACCTCCGCGGGCTCATCGCTTTCCTCGGCCACGGGAGAGAGCTGCGCCAGACGTGCACGATCCTCATCCGAGGAAGTGGAGTCTATGGATGAGATTGGCGCCAAGAGACCTCCAGATTTCTCTGCAGCAGCAACGGCTACCTGATCCTCTTCGCTGCTGCCCATGCGATCCAGTGGCACAGGCTTGGCTGCTTCGACGTCATCTGCGGCCAGATGATCTTGACGAGTTAACGATTTCTTGAGCGAGTCTAGCTCTACGATGGATTGCTCCAACGGCAGCTGTGGCTCAGCCTGTCCAATCTCCTCGTAAACATGCTCACGACGCAGACGTGGCGTTTTCTTGGGCGGCGTCTCCACCTCAATTGGCTCCTCTACAGGTTTTGGAGCCGGCTCAGTGATTTCCACAGCGGGTGCTTCAGTCTTGGTTTGCTCGACGGGCAGCTCGATGATCTCATCTGGCTGTGGCACGCTGGCTGCACTAGTGCTAGGCAGGTCATCCTGCTCCTCCTGTTTGTTCCGTTTTCTGCAGGGCGATTCGTCGTACTCTACCAGCTCTAGGACATCATCCGAGTCCTGCTTCTCTACAAAGTGCGGTATCTCGCCTCGAGTCGACTTTGGCGAAGCCTTTAACTTCATGATCTTCTGCTGCTCACCAAGGACAATCTTCTCGTCCTTCTTTAGCGTAATACGTTTGATGTTCAGGCGCTTCTTCTGGCGCTCCGCCAAGCTCTTTAGCTTCTTCATAATGTCGAAGCTTTGCTTTGCCTTCTGCTTCTTGGGTGGCTTGTCTGTATTCGGAACTAGGGGTCCTGGCGGCGGCGCTAGTTCGTGCAGACTGCCCTGTCTGCTAGGATTGGCCGAGCTGCCGGGCAGAGATTGTGCGTCGCCCTGTGCGCGTCCGCTGCGCCTGCGTCTGATAAGGTCACGTATCTGCGACAGACGATTGGTTTTTCTTGGCCTCGCGTGTCCTCCAGTTGCGAGCACCGAGTCAGAGACACAGGAAATGCACTCGCTTAGCGTGTCCTCGTTGTGAGGCTCGTGCTCCGATTCGTTGTCCGACTCTTCGGACTCCTCGCTGCTTTCTTCTGTGTTGCTTATCGCCTCGTCCTCCGACAAGTCCTGTATATAGCGCTCAGTTTCTTTAACCAGCACCTGCTCGTCGTAGCGCACCTTCTTCAGAGACTTGGGCGACTCGGACTTAAAGCGCAGCTCCTGGGATTTGCGCAATAACAATACAATCTCCGGCTCCTCGTCGGGTCCTAATGGGCGTTTGTACAGATGCGTCCAAGGATAGCCGCCCTGCAAAGAACAAGCATATATAATATAGTTGAAAATCTTTGGGGATTGGGGAGTCTAAGACTTACGCGCTCTCTGGCTCTTCTGAGATCCTCCCAGCGATAGGTTTGCAGCGGCACAGGCGGCTTGTCCTGGCTGTTCTGCAGCAGATATTTCTTTAGCGACTGGTAATACTCTCGCTTGCAGTCCGCTGACAGACGCTTGGCATCCGCATCCGTGTGAGTACCCAGGCGATCCTGTTCGATTTGCGGCAGTGAATCAATGAACTCCTTGCGTTGCTGCTCCTCCGCCTCAGACTTGGGTGTTGGCACTTCGACGAGCTTTAGCTCGTTGCTGGCGAGTTTCGCTGTTGGCTTTGCCTCCGCTCCAGCCTGCTCCAATACAATTTTCGGCTGTGGCTTGCTCTTGAGTATGCTGGTCAGCTCATTGAGTTGGGCATCCACCTGCTGTGAGAGCGAGTTGACTGCTGTAAGATCTGCTTCGAGCTGTTTTTTCTGCTCCGCCTCGACCTGTGCTACATTTTTGCTAAAGCTTTCGATTAGCTCGCGTTCTATTTCATTTATCAGCTGCTCGGCAGTATGACGCACTGCCTCCGATGCTGCTGCTGCTGCTGCTGCGGCTGCTGGAGCTGCTTCGACTGTGCCTGCCGTTGCCGTCTCGTCTACCTCGGCTATTTGGTGCGACGGTGCGAGAGTTTCTATCGGCTGCTTAGTCTTGGCGCCCGCTGGCTCTACCTCGATTACGTGCGAGGCCTCGTCAGCTTCTATTTTGGATGTGCCCTTCTGCAGCTCCTGCTCAATGGGCGGCAGCTCATTAATGCCCACGCCGCTCAGCACCGCGTTGACGTCCTCGATGAGGTGAGATTCCAAATCCAGCAAATGCGATCCGCCCGGCGTAGTCGGTGCCTGTGCCTGTGTGGGATACGTCAGGCCGCTGGCCGGTTCGTTGTTATTCTCAAGGGATAGCTTTAACTCCGCTTTGATCTGTTTTTGTTTCTCCTGCAACTGGGCGTCGTCGCTGATGCCGTTGATCACTAAAATGGTCGGCTGCTCAGTGGGGCCAGTTCCAGCGCCAGGTAGCGACACTGCAATGGGTCGGAAGGGGCACACATTAGATATTTATTTACATTTCAATGTGCTGTGGGGCGAACAAAAGACGAAACAGGTGCTAAAAATAACGTGGCATTTTTATTGTTGCACCTCTTGCGGACGACAACAATTCGCGACAATTGACAATTACATAAGACGCATCACAAAACAGCGAGAAATGTGCATACACAAAAACAGAGACAACACAGAGAGAAAGATGTGAGAGATGTGGCGAGACATATGTGGAGAATAGTTTGCGAGAGAAAAACTAAGTTTTCTTTGTTTTGCAATTGACTTGGCGATTTCGAAAGCGTTTCGCAGACGTTTCGAAAATGCTGCAATTACGAAATCCCTATTTGTAGAATTCCTTTTTCGAATTAAACTAATATTTACCACATTTGTTTAACTTTCGGTTAAAGTTTCGTTTTTTTTTTCTTCAGTTCGTTTTCGTTTTGCACAATTTTACATGTAAATAGAATTGTTCGAATTGATTTAGTTAATTATAGTTATATATATTTTTTGTTTTTGCACAATCTTCGAATTGCTTTTCAGCGCCGTTGTTCGCGAACGCGAGCCGTGCACTGAAATTGTCCGGGGCCAACTGGCATCAAGTGAAAAGCCACAGAGAGGCCCCAACCTGGCAGGCAACTGAGCAGTTTTGATGCTCAACTGCTTGGGTTTTAAAATACAATACTTAACAAAAAAATTGCTTTTGAAATTGTTTTAATTTTTTTTCTTCTTGCTCTTTGCCTTCGTTTTGGCTTTTGCGCTCAATTCGAATTTGGCTTTTTGCCTGTCTGTGTTTGGTGCGATTTCAATTTTTGTTTTGTTTTGGCCGCGTTAAAGAACTTGCAGCCGACACACAAAACTGGAAAATCGAGTACGTACGAGACTAACTCGTAAACAAATTTCAGTTTACAATTTAAGCGCACACACAAATTACAGCTAATTTAGCGTTTGCTCCAAAATAATAAGAGCGCAACTAGTTGCAGCCACAAACACAACAACATTGTTATGTACACTCAAATACCCTGTAATAAGCCGCGATCAGTCAAACGGCAACGTTTTGTAAGGAACTTCAGATATAGTAATCAATGGTATTTGATCTTTGAGATCTAATTTCTCATTACATTTAGTTTTATAACATTTTTATTTAACCAAGAGTAGATTGTCATTAACTAAACCTAAATCGATTTGAAGGTTCCTTTTATCATATGCATGATATACATATATACAAAATATTTTGGTAGTCTCTAGTTAAGCGCAAGAAATATTAATGACAGACACTCAAATACCCTGTAATATATTAATATATAGGCAAGACGCAACGTTTCGTAATGAATTTCCAAAGTATTGAGTTCTAATCAAAATCCTAATATGATCTATAACATTTAATTTCTGGGCACATCATGTGAATACAATTTGTGATATATTTGCCTGTCTTCAGTTACGTTCTATAACAATATAAATTGTCATATATGCACATCTTCAAATACCCTTTCCTTTCTTCAAATGATGGGTGCTCTTATCTTTTGATGTGCCCAATTTTCGTGGTTCGTCCGTCTGTCTGAATTTTATGTATGATATTCAATAGACGCTTGTTTGCTTTTCATGCCTGCCTAAATATACATATCGTATATGTTGTATACACTCGTTGTGGGGTACATATGTTTTTACTGATCTCTAACGTAATCACATAAAATTACAGAGCCACGAAATTAAATTGTTAAACTGTTTCGTTACGCCTTTCGGTTCTTTTTCCTATGAATGGGGAACAGATTTGTGTACAGACATAAGTATTTAGTATATATCTAGATGGACGGCGGTGTCCAACAATGACGTAGACAGAGGCTGAGTAATTAATTTGTTTTTGCCCGTCTGATTGGTTCATCATGAACAACGCCGATGAACCCAGAGTACATTAGAAATATTATGCAAATGTGTGTACAATATTTCTAGGTTCGTCAATATCTATAGTGAGAGCCATGATATCATTGAAAACTTAAAGCAAATAAAAATATTGCAATTTGTGATTTTTCATATTTCACTTAGCCAAGCTCTTCTGTACGTAAATTCATTTATAGGCAAATCTGTATATGTATGTATGTACTTATATCTTGTATCTACATACGTAAGTTTCCAACACAATTCGAGCGTAACTGACATGCTTGGCTTACATGGTCGCTGGCTATGTATTTGCAGTTGGATGGCTTGTTGAACTGCTTTTCTTAAAAAATGACAAATTCGAATAAAAAAAACAAACTTTCCATCCATGAAAATTGACATTTTATGCTCAGGGCCAAGCGAATAAAGTGCTCCCATTTGTGTAAGCACGGGACAAGTTCAAGAGCAGCGACCCGCTTGAACTCGAGCATTGTCTGAGCTGCTCAACGTGGCGTATACGTAACACGTGCGCATAAAACTAAAGTCTAAATATAGACGCACTCGCACTTCCATTAAAGTATGGCAAAAAATAAAAAAGTAATCACAATTACAGCTCGTCCGTTGATTACTCGTTTAATTTGTGCGTTCCCTGAACTTATTGCATTGCATAACGCACGCGAATCGAATCAATATAAAAAGCCGGTCTCTCTCCGCCGTACAACTCACCGTAATTGCCAGCAACGCTGAGAAAGATGTAAACCATAATCAACGTAAAGTTTAATAAATAATCGCAAATCAAACAACATCAAAAAATAGAAAACAATAATTACAACTAAAAAAATATAAATAATAAAATTGATAGGCGTTTCAGCGAGCGCCTCTCGAGCTTCACATGTTCGACGTCTAATCGCGCTTGGAATACTACGACAAGCAATTGGAAGCAAATGAAACAACGACGACTTTTCACGTTTCACGTTTGACGTTGTCATTAACGTAGCTGCTCTCACTGAAGAGCGTGTTAGGCAGGCCCTGCGCTCCCCCTCTTACCCTGCACCCTACTAACCAGATAGGGAGATGCAGACCAGGCCAAGCTGAAGGGGTTATAAGGGGTTGGTTGCACGATCCAACCAAGGCCCAAGGTCGTCTAGCTCGGTTCTCTATATTTAGAATCATTTAAGCGTAACGCATAGGGCGCCATCAAGGCTTCCATACAGGATGCCCAACATGCCATATGCATGTATATTAATTATATAGAATTTGTATTGAGTACGTCAAGCTCACAATTGCTTGCTAAAAATCTTAGCGCAATGCAGCGCAAGTCGTGGGGATCAGCCTGAAGGGGTGGCTGATCGTAAACTGGCACACATTGCGTATGCGTTATGTTGATTTTTGTTCTGCCAGCCCGGCGAACTGATTCTATTTTTTGTTGTGTTGTTTTGCAAATTCGCTTGTTTGAAAATAAATTTGTGACACAGTTGCGGCAAATGCATTTTGTTTGTCTAACCCAACTGTCTGAGTCTATTGTAAGCCGTTTAATTCTTGCAATTATCGTTGAGGTTTTGCACAATTTCGAACTTGATCTGGGCTGCAATATTGTTTTCCCTCTTGGACTTTCAAACGCAATTTTCTCGTTACTTGGAGCATGTTTAAAATTAAATTTAAGTGTATTTTAATAAGCGGTTTATGGTTAAACGAATACTTTGAATGAATACTTAAACGAATACTTGAATAAATTATGACCTTGACTGGACTTGTTGGCATTTTAAATTTATATACCTATAAATATAGTTCAGGGCAACATTGCCAGCTAAGAACACACACACACACACACACACACACAGAGAGCACACACACATGAATAGTTTCCTTTACGTCATATTTGACGATTAGTTCCAAAACATATGCGACCTGAAAATAACAACAATAACAAGAGAAACACGCGACGACAGTTGACAGAAGACAACAGCAGAAAGAGCAAAAACGTGGGAGAAGAGAGCAAACAGAATCACAAATCAAACAAGAACACAAAATATAAAGTATACGCTCTGTGGGCCGCACATATATATATATATAGATGAAAATCACGTTGAAGACTAAAGCAAAGGCAGGCAAAAAATTTTGCCACAAGACAAAACACGCTGAATGTGTATAAATAAAATAAGTATACACCAATATATATACACACATGTATATATATATATAAACATATATATGTGTGTAAATATATATGAACGGATATTTAACTATATACAATGCATTCAATGACAAGACGAGGCTAGCACATAAAAATGTTTCTTAATGTTGTTGATGGGCTGTCGAACAAGTGGCAAAATGGAGGTGTGTGTGTGTGTGTGGGGCCAAATGGAAAGTCTCAGCGAAATGTTTGTAAACACGCATGTTGCCAGCAACATAATCAAGTGTATTTCATGAATGAATATGAAAGAGACAAGACAGCTCATGTAGCCAAAAGGTAGAGTATTACCAATCACAGGTGCCATGCAAACCAGAAATCTGGTCAGTGCTGTGCCGGTGCACGCAACGCGATTCTTTGTTGTTGTTGTTGCTGCTGCTGCTGCTGCTGCTGTTGATGCTGATGCTGATGCTGCTGCTGCTGCTGTGCCTCCTGCAATTAGGTCAATGCTTTGGGTTAGAATGTGATTTGAGGCATAGCTGTGGGACGTGCGCTCATGTGATACGTTTGCCTGCTAATTGCAAATCAATCAAATGTCCATTAGCCGAATCTTCTTATTGATTGTACTAGTTCTTGTTGCTTAGTGGCTGCGTTTACTGTAGCCAGACCTTAGAAAATATACCCATTGAGTCATCTTTGGAGCATGCTAATCAATGGCGAGCTGAAATCTACTGTGCATGATTGATTAGGAGCATTGCGTTGTTTAGTTTATTTTAGCACATTTTGTTAGCACTGCGTTAGCTTTGAGTATGGCTTGGCACATAAGTAATAAGAGTGAGAATGCCGCTGAAAGAAAAATAAGCTCTGAGCTTACAATATATATAAATGACTAAACTTTGCGAAGGGGGCGAAGACTTTGGCTGATCGCCAAAAGCCTGAAGCACAAGATTAGCAACAATTTGATGCTCAACTGCGCTTTGTTGAAGAGCGAAAAACCACTCGACAACAGTCAATATTTTTCACCTGAGGCTCGTGGCACGAAAGAGCTGTGGACTATAACTTCCGGGTTATTATCTTTGAATCAGAAGTAGAAGATGATGCATGAGGAGAATATGCAAGCCTGTTACAGCCAACTGGCATCTGGAGCATTCTTTGTGCAGGGAACACACTCCTTATCCCAAGATCTCAACCTTTTGGGGAGGAGTTAAGAAACGATTCCACTTTCTTAAAATAGCAGTTAAGCAAGGCTGTTAATACATTTTGCTGTCATATTCCATAAATATATTTATTCTTTGTACTTTAGTTTTATAGCCCATATCAAAATTTATATAAATTCTTTGCTTATCTTGAGAGCTTATCAAATATATATATATGAAGGGGTGGACAGGTTTTATGGTTCTTTGTGTCTAACTAACTCATATCTAATTGTCATCAAGTGTTTGGCTAGCAAATGCAATTGGCTTAAGTTATTTTAAATGTGAACTTTGATTCATAACTCGATTTTGAGGCTTTCCCGTTGTCGAAAGCGTCATAAATACCGCCAAAAAATATTACGCAACCACGAAATTTCAATTGACTGCGAGTGCATTGCGTCAAACCTTATCGCAGCAAATAGAAACCGCCAAGCCGCGCCCTTGTCAACTAACCCTAAACACATATATGTATATGTACACCCGATAAGATAATAACAAATGATCATATGCCTAGTTGCTCATATGACGTTCCCAGCTGGTCTACGTGCGTTTCTTCCAGTCTGCAATCCCAAATGCGCCGTTGCAGCATGACTTGAATCTGGACACAGTCACAAATCCACTAATAAAACCAACAAACAGCTGACTTTCTCAATACTCTATATTAAAGAGTATTACAATTTGGTCATGAAATGAGTAACGCAGAGGAGCGGAACCCCTTAAAATATATACTCTAGATCAGCCTCAGCAGCCGAGTTGATGTAGCCATGTCCATCTGCACGTCAATCCCTCTGTCTGTTTCATTGCGAACATAGAAGTTAATATCTGCTGCTTTTTTATGAGCCAAATCCTATTAAGATCGCTCTGTTATATATATCTATAGGATGAATCGCTCTAGAAATACATTTTTGTATGGCAAAATATTCTGTTTTCCATGATATTTTGCCCTTTGCGAGCTTCACTGCGCTCACATATCTGCAAAAACGTAAGGCAAATGTCTACAAGGGCATTTAATCTTCAGCTTGCCTCAGATATTTGTACTTTTTTGTTGTTCTTTTTTTGCTCTGTGGACTCTATGCAAATATCTTCAAGTGGCAATCAGAACGCTGCTGTCTCAAGTGCTTGAATTGAAAAGGGGGAAATGCTTTTTTATCAGCACAGTTTATGGCAAGCATTTGTGGCGGCTGCTTTTCACTTTCGTTGGATAATGGCCGGTCATAGATCACAGCTTCTTGTTTCTCTCTTTTCTAGCTCATTTGAATTTTGATTGATGTAACGGCAAATTGACACACAGTGAAACCCGTTTGTTAGTTCACACAGCGTGAAACACGCCCATGGGACCAGAGCAGATGCCGGCTGCCAGCTCATAGTCTAGCCGAATGCCCCCAGCTATACGTATAACCGGTAAAGGTTAATAAAAAACCCGAAAGGGAAATCATATTCATATCGCAGCATTCAAGCTTTACAATATTGCAGCTAGTCTGCACATATTGAGGCATTAAAAGACATTTAGCATAATAAATGAGAATGCAGTTCTCCAGCCACAGAATCTCGAAACAGTAAAAGGAAAAGAATTCAATTTGTTATCCAAGAAATCTTGAAAGCAAATTTTCTTGTAATATATTCCAGTTAAATGAGAATGCAGTTCTTTAGCCACAGAATCTCAAATAGTAAAAAGAAAAGAAGTCAATTTGTTATCCAAGAAATCTTGAAGGCAAATTTTCTTATAATATATTCCAGTTTCGTGAAGAACTTTCAAATTGCCTTGGGCCAGTTGCAGCTTGTTGCAAGCTGCATAGAAAAACAATAAAACACTTTGTTGGGGCACAAACACTAACAATATTGTTAGTTTGTTGTCATTTTAGATGATTTACAATTCCCGTTAGATTTTGTTGGGAATCCAACCGAGTATTCAAACATGCGCCAACTCTGAGCTGACACATTTTGGCAGCTGTTCAAGTTGAGAAGGCAAATGCTGGGGGCAACAAGAAGGGGCTGGCACACATAATAAGTAATGTGCCATGTATATCTACGAGTAGTTGTAGTTACAGGCGAGCAGTATAGAAGAAAAGCTCGAGTATATAGATGTGTCGCCCATGCGGCGTATACGCAACGGCTGCCAACTAATCATTTATTTTGGCCAAGTCATAAAGAGACGCTGCCTACCTTCGTCCCACGGATGATGCTGTGTGCTTGTTGGGCTGCGAGCCTTGCGACCTTTTTTGCTGCGCTTGCCACCGCTGTTGTTGTTGTTGTTGGACTCCATTTGTGGGCCGAATGGGTTTTACTTGAGCTACAAAATACACGCGCGCAAATGAGAATAATTTTATATAATTTATCTATGTTTTATGTTCACAAAAACACACACACACACACTGATGTACTGAATGACGCACAGTGGCCACAAGTGACATTTGGCAAGCTCGCACACACACTAATATACACAAACTCACACTCACACACACACTTGCACCCGCACAGTCGCCGCGTTTTTTGTCGCTTTGATTACTTGGCGCGTCGAAATCGCGTAGATATATCTATACCTATATCTAGCTACATATAGCTAAATATATATATATTTATTTAAAATAAAGATTTTCTCAAGCTATTTTTAATGCGGTGATTTAATTTTTTGACACCAACACACACACACACGCACAAATAAACACTTGTGGCACTTTTTTACTCGCGTCTCAAAAGAGATTTTCATAGAAACTTTTTATGCATCATTTGAATATGTATATTTACACATTATATTCTTCAATTATAGTTAATTTGTGTTACGTGACAGCGCGTAATTGATTGTTATTCTTTTTAACGGTTTCCAGTTAGTAACTAACTTTTTGTTGTTGTTGTTGTGAACTTAATCAGGCAATTGTTGCCTGCCGCCGCCGTCAGCTGCTGCTGCTGCTGTTGGTCGTCAACTGTTTGGGCAGACCGTTTGGAAACTAGCCGGCGCGCTGTGTCGTTTGTGTTAGGGTTCGTTTTTTATTTTATTGGCTGTTGTAGAGTATTTAGAACTCGAATGAGTTGAAAATTGTATGAAAATCGCGCACGGAAATCCGCCGCGTCCGCGTCCATGCGTTGTCGTCGTCGTCGTCGTCGTCGTCGATTGTCGTCGATCGTTTGCCGTGCCGTGCCGAGCGCGACTAATGGCTAAATGGCTGGCTGAATGGGCGACGCTGGCGACTCTGGCGACACACGGGCAACGAGAGCTTTTACTTTTTGGACTGTCACTCCGCTGGGTCACACGCTCGTTGGATATACTTACATATATTCTCAGCCGCCAGCGAGCGCTCAGCGCCTATATAATTGGCTTTTATTTTTTATTTTGTTGTCCGAGTCGTGTGCGCATTTTGCTATTTAACTTTTCCTCTTTTCGGTTTTTATTTTGGAAAAGAGCGCAATTGCATTTGCTTATCACATACAGCTTGACGATATATTTAGGCATTGTATCTTGCACAAGATGGATTCGTCAGTTGGTTGGCTGCCAACAGCGAAAGAAATGATGAATTAAAGCAGCCGCACAAGTTTGTGCGGATTCACTTTGAGAGGCAGCTGCGTCCCTGCCCCACGGTTCGAGTGGCGCCATAAAACAAAAGTTCATCATAAGTTTCAACTCGACAAGTTCAAGTCTGTGTATTGCGCCTACATTTAATGTTCTGCATGTCAGACATGCTGCGAGGAGGGCGGCTCCGCGACAAAGTTCAATTGTGGGCTGGGATGCCGCGGCGCTGCTGTTGCTGCCTCATCAGTTGCCCTTTGTGTTTGCCAGCAAACGCTCAAGTGGCAGGCAGGCAGGCAGGCCAAGTTTCTGCTGCTGCTGCACAACAAGTTCATTCCACTTGGCATTAAGCAGCGGCAACGAAACATCTCAAGAATGCAGCAACTCGGCACTGACAGTGAGATGTGATCTGTTTATAGCTAGGCGGCATTTAAGTGACTGCAAAGTGCAATTGCAGTAGCTGTCTGCCAACTGCCTACATAATTATATAGCTCTGATTACGCATAGGACACGCATATCAATCATACGGGCGACCTTCTGGCAAGGTTGTGTAATTTTATTTTTAAATATAAATGCAGTTGAAAGTTTTTCCAAACTTCACGTGCACATATCAATAAAGGGAAACAAATTAATCTAACATTAAGTATATGGCTGGCTTTCTGGCCTTATCATAAATCGAGCCGCGAACATTGATATTTGACCTTTGATGGGTGCGTGCATGATTGTGCTCAGTGGTGGGCTATGGGTGTGTATTGGTTGTAAGCCCGTAATTACAGCAACATGGCAACACATACAAAAGCGTGGTACAACAACAACGACAACAACAACATGAACATGAACAACAGCAACTGGATAACAATAGTTCCTGTCGAAGGAACGTGACACACAAAAAACAAAACACAATTACAACAACAACAACAAACATAACGACTCATTGTTAGCGAGCAGAGCGGGATTGGAGCATTGAAAGGGGTTGGGGATGGGGTGGGGGGAGGGAGGAGGTACCTACAATACAAACTGCGTCCTCAGAAAGCGCGCACAAGCACAACGATGATTGACAGGATATAGACGAGCCGAGAGAATAGAAGCACAGGCACGCGAGGGTTTGGGGCCAGGTGGTCAGGGCGTTAATCGAACGCACACACACGTGCATGTGGCAAGTTATTCATTACTTTCATTACTCTACACCCTCTCGGAGACGTTTATCGATTTGCCTGCCGAATTGTACAAAATGGGTCTTATGCATATTTCATGCGCTTTGCTCACTTATTGATTGTATCGCACTCCAAGACGCTGCACATTTATATTTTGCATCAACATTTAAGAGCATTGCACAAACAAATACTTATATTTAAGGCTTTGGTTGCGAGCAGATGGCCCTCAGAAACCGTTTACACTCGTTAACATATTAAGGACACGCTCTCCGCGCGGTTAACGTGCAACGACTAGCGGCAACAACTGGACTGATTTGATGGGTCTGTCTGGTTGGCTTTTAATTCCCATTACAGGAGCCCGCAGCGCTGGCGCTGTTTTTGTTTATCGTTGCGTTGCGTTCCCATTCCAATTGTTGTTGCTGTTGTTGTTGTTGTTGCTCTTGTTGATGTCGGCATTTTTCGTCGCCAGGATGCGGACGCCGTGCGGCAAAGCAGCCCATTGCACTGCCTCTGAAACAGTTGCCATTGTAGAGTCATGCGCAGTATCCATGTGGTTGCTGTACGTGCTAAATAACCAAATTATATAAAACAAATATATTAACATATGTTAAAAACAGTAACAGATTTTATGTGTGTCGGATACGCAGCTGAATTCGGTTTCAGTGTTGAACATTTGAATTCGATAGTTTGCGGCCGATAGGTAAATCGATAGTTTTTGAAAGCCAATGCGATCACGCCAGCGTTGCCACTCAGGCAACACCTGTTGCGCCTTAGTGAGGCTGCGCTCGACCACAGCTGATCAAAGGTTAGGTAATACTCGTTTCTCTTGTTCTAAAACATCGACGTCGCAATGGCCCTGCGTTTCGTGGCAAAAACTTGCAATACCTTGCTGCAATATAGCGGTAGTCGCCTGCCCACAGCAGCGCCTTTGAGCCGCACACTAGCGCATTACCCAATAAACGATGCTCTATTTGGCCTCGATGAGGAGCGTCAGAAGCTACGGGAGACTGCCTTCAATTTCTTCCAGAAGGAACTGGCGCCCCATGCCAAGGAAATAGACAAGCTGGATAGTTTCAAGTGAGCAATGAAAAAGTTATACAAAAACTACTCTTGAGATTCGCATCTGTTAAACTGCAGAGATCTGCGCTCATTCTGGAAAAAGATGGGTGATCTGGGTTTCTTGGGCATCACGGCGGAGCCTGAGTTCGGAGGAACTGGTGGCAGCTATTTGGATCACTGCATCATTATGGAAGAGATTTCGCGGTAACTGAGCACTTGGACCCTCACGACTGCTCCTAAAACAAATATATTTGCACTAATTACAGAGCGGCTGGAGGCGTAGCTCTCTCGTATGGAGCACATTCCAACCTGTGCATCAATCAGCTGACCAAGAACGGCACACCGGAGCAAAAGCAAAAGTATCTGCCCAAACTGTGCAGTGGCGAGCATATAGGTGGCCTGGCTATGTCTGAACCTGGCGCTGGCTCAGATGTCGTCTCAATGAAGCTGCGAGCCGAACGCAAGGGCGACTACTACGTGTTGAACGGTACCAAGTTCTGGATTACCAATGGAGCCGACGCCGAAACCCTGATTGTGTATGCGAAGACAGGCGCAAGTGGTGTCCCAGACAGACATGCGATTACTGCCTTCATCGTAGAGACAGGCTGGGAGGGTTTCAGTGTGGCCCAGAAACTGGATAAGCTGGGCATGCGTGGTAGCAGCACCTGTGAGCTCGTTTTTCAGGATCTCAAAGTGCCCGCAAAGAATGTGTTGGGCCAGGAGAACAAGGGCGTTTACGTGCTGATGTCGGGTCTGGAATTCGAGCGTTTGGTCCTGGCTGCCGGTCCCGTTGGCCTCATGCAGGCCGCCTGTGACGTGGCCTTCGACTATGCCCATCAGCGCAAGCAAATGGGCAAACTAATTGGCGAGTTCCAGCTAATACAGGGAAAGATGGCAGATATGTACACGACGCTGAGCGCGTGCCGGAGCTACTTGTATGCTGTGGCAAGATCTTGCGATGCTGGCGTCCGAAGCAGCAAAGACTGTGCCGGCGTCATCTTGTACTGCGCCGAGAAAGCCACGCAAGTGGCTCTGGATGCCATACAAATCCTTGGCGGCAACGGCTACATCAACGAGAATCCAACTGGACGCATCTTGCGCGATGCCAAGCTATACGAAATCGGTGCCGGCACCTCGGAGATCAGACGTTGGCTGATCGGACGTGAGCTGAATCAGGAGTACAAGTGAAACGTTTTTATGCCTTGAGCATTGACGCATTTATGGTGGAGTTAATTGTGCATTATTGTGGAAACTGAAGACTATTTGTTGCATTTATTTGTTGTAGGTCATTTTTGTGAAATATATAGATATACAATATCGATTGTTGAATAATAAAATCAACTATTTTGGGTAATTATCTTAAAAGTGTGTATTACTTAACATTATAAGCAAATGCGTTGGGTATAAACATATACAATGAAAGCCCAATTAAAGGATTCTTCACGTTATTTATATGTTACCTATGCGAGATGGCCAAAAAACAAAAAACATGTTTTCCTATATATAAATTGTATTATATTTTTCCAAATGCACTGAAATTATTCCTGCAGAATAATTTGATTTGAATGCATATATGCTGCGATAAGCACATTGTTCGTTGTGGGTTTATATATGTGGGTAGCTGCAAATGTACCAAAGCGGCTTCCGCACAGCAAGAGAGCACGATGAGCAGGTTTAAAGTTGATTTGCACTTTGCTCAGTTCACAAGAGTTCAGTTTTCAATAATTGCTTGCATATTTATGAGTGCATGAAAAACAAGAGGAACAGAATTGTTTCGATCGCGCTCTGATAGGCAGCTCGAATTCGGCAGCTGAAAATTTTCCATCAACAAATATTTTTTCCAATATATTGAAATGGCATTGCGCCTTGTGCTCAATAAAACTTGCAATACTTTGCTGCAACAAAGTGGCCGCCGACTGTCCGCAGCATCTCCATCGAGCCGAACACTCACCCATTATCCTGTTAACGATGCGGTTTATGGCCTGGATAAGGAACACCAGAAACTGCGAGAAACTGCCTTCAATTTCGCGCAAAAGGAACTTGCGCCCTACGCCAAGGAAATCGATAAGCTGGACAATTTCAAGTGAGTTGGGTGCTTTTAAACAAAAGGACGACTTTAAGGTGCCCTTTGTAAACTGCAGAGATATGCGTTCGTTCTGGCGCAAGTTGGGCCAACTGGGTTACTTGGGCATTACGGCGGAGCCTGAATTCGGCGGCACTGGCGGCACCTACTTGGACAACTGCATCATAGTGGAGGAAATTTCAAGGTGATTTACCGCTGGAGTCCAATGATAACTTCCCAGAATAACACATTTGCCCCATGTGCAGAGCCTCCGGAGCTGTAGGAATTTCCTATGGCGCACATTCCAATCTATGTGTCAACCAACTGACTTTACACGGAACACCCGAACAGAAGCAACAGTATCTGCCCAAGCTCTGCAGTGGAGAACATATCGGAGGCTTGGCCATGTCGGAGGCGGATGCCGGCTCCGATGTCCTGTCAATGAAGTTGCGTGCAGAACGCAAAGGCGATTACTACGTGCTAAACGGTACCAAGTTTTGGATCTCCAATGGCTCCGATGCGGATACATTGATCGTATATGCAAAGACTGGATCAAATGGAGTGCCAGACAGCAAATCGATTACTGCGTTTATTATAGAAACGGCGTGGGAGGGCTTCAGCGTGGCCCAGAAGCTGGATAAGCTGGGAATGCGTGGCAGCAGCACCTGTGAACTCGTTTTCGATAATGTGAAAGTGCCGGCAAAGAATGTGCTCGGTCAAGAGAACAAGGGCGTCTACATTCTGATGGCTGGCTTAGACTATGAACGTGTGATATTGTCTGGCATTCCGGTTGGCCTAATGCAGGCCGCCTGCGACGTGGCCTTCGAGTATGCCCATCAGCGCAGGCAAATGGGTAAGCTGATTGGTGAGTTCCAGCTTATACAAGGAAAGATGGCGGATATGTGCACGACGCTGAGCGCTTGTCGCAGTTATCTGTATAATGTGGCAAGATTATGCGACGCTGGCGTTGTTCACAGTAAGGATTGCGCTGGAGCTGTACTGTACTGCGGCGAGAATGTGATTAAAGTGGCTTTGGATGCCTTACAAATCCTTGGGGGCAATGGTTACATCAATGACTATCCAACAGGACGCATTTTGCGTGATGCCAAAGTCTGTGAGCTCGGTGCCGGCACCTCGGAGGTCAGACGTTGGCTAATTGGACGTCAGTTAAATAAGGAATATAAATAAAAGTCGATAACACTTCTGAAACGGGAGACATTACTATGAGGGAAATGTCAAATGAATTAGAGTAAATGATGAGACGAACCCTGCACTGGTCCAAATTTCCCCCATGTATATGCTTCTTTATATAAATAAATCTTTCATATTTAAATATATTAGCCGGTATACCCCGTCCTTGCCCGTTTATCTTGTCCAGATAAACAGCATAGGCAAATGTTGCATGTTTTGGTCTTGCATGTGTATCAATAACTGCCTTCATAAAATATCCACATACAGACAATCACACATACGACCATATACGAGCATACACACATACGAACATGTACATATGTATGTAGATTTATATATTTATAGCTATATTTACGTGCGCAAATACATATGTACACATGCACACATACATATGAACGCATACTTACATACATTCATACATACATACATGCAATGTCATAATACATTTATGACGCGATGGTGAATGGTGTATCCATACTTTAGCATCACATATAAAGGTGAGCTCAGGGCAACAAACAACCGTGAAGAGCAGAGTTGAATTCGTTTTGCATTTCTGGTAGTTCATCAGAGTTCAGTTTTAACTGCTTTCAGGCAGATCTGTGAGTCTGTGCAAAGAAAACAGAAACAGAAGAGCTTCGATTGTGCACAGATTAGCAGCTCTTCAGCTAAAAATAATACAATTATATTCGAGCAAACATTACTTATAAAAGCTTTCTTAATCTTTGTAGACCGTAATGTTCATGCGTTTCGTAAGCAAAACTTGCAACACTTTTTTGCAAAAAAGTGGACGTCACCTGGCTGCAGCATCTCCATCGAACCGCACACTCGCCCATTATCCTGTTAACGATGCGCTTTACGGCCTGGACAAAGAACACCAGAAACTGCGAGAAGCTACCTTTAACTTCGTTCAGAAGGAACTGGCGCCCTATGCTAAGGAAATAGACAAGCAGGACAACTTCAAGTGAGTATCTCCAAATAAATCCAAAGCAGATTCTCAGATCAGTCTTTTCATTCCACAGAGATTTGCGTTCGTTTTGGAGAAAGCTGGGTGAACTGGGTTATCTGGGCATTACGGCGGATCCCGAATACGGAGGCACTGGTGGAAGTTACTTGGATCACTGCATCGTCGTGGAGGAAATTTCAAGGTATGTGAATAAATTCTTATCAAAAATAATTTGATCAATATTTTCACTTTACAGAGCCTCTGGAGCTGTAGGAATTTCTTACGGCGCACATTCGAATATGTGTATCAATCAGCTGTCTTTAAACGGAACACCCGAACAGAAGCAACAGTATCTGCCCAAGCTCTGCAGTGGAGAACACATCGGAGGCTTGGCAATGTCGGAGGCCGGTGCCGGCTCCGATGTCCTGTCAATGAAGTTGCGAGCAGAACGCAAAGGCGATTACTACGTGCTAAACGGTACCAAGTTTTGGATCTCCAATGGCTCCGATGCGGATACATTGATCGTATACGCCAAGACTGGATCAAGTGGAGTGCCCGATAGCAAATCGATTACTGCGTTTATTATAGAAACGGCGTGGGAGGGCTTCAGCGTGGCCCAAAAGCTGGATAAACTAGGCATGCGTGGCAGCAGCACCTGTGAACTCGTTTTCGATAATGTGAAAGTGCCGGCAAAGAATGTGCTCGGTCAGGAAAACAAGGGCGTCTATGTGCTGATGACGGGTTTGGACTATGAGCGTGCTGTATTGTCCGGAATACCGATGGGCCTTATGCAGGCCGCATGCGACGTGGCATTTGAGTATGCCCATCAGCGCAAGCAAATGGGTAAGCTGATTGGCGAGTTCCAGCTAATACAGGGGAAGATGGCAGATATGTACACGACTATGAGCGCGTGCCGGAGCTACTTGTACACTGTGGTGAGATCCTGTGATGCGGGTATGCGAAGCAGCAAAGATTGCGCTGGCGTTCTCTTGATGTGCGGCGAAAAGGGCACTCAAGTGGCTTTGGATGCCTTGCAAATCCTTGGCGGCAACGGCTACATCAATGACTATCCGACAGGACGAATTTTGCGTGATGCTAAACTATGTGAGATTGCTGGCGGAACCGCAGAGATCAGACGCTTCCTCTTAGGACGTCAGCTAAATCAGGAGTACAAATGAAGCGTTTTCAATAATTAACAGAAGGAAAGAGTGTTAATATTTTAGGGGATATATATATTTAGTTTATATATTAGATCGGTAGTTGGTTAGTTTTATAAATTAGATCGGTACCAAGGAGCAAAATATAGACATCTCATTGCTTATTGTGAAATTTTAGACTGATTCGTAGATTACCTTTATATTCTTGAATGCATATTGATCAAATTATTCCCTGCGATCATAACGTAGCGTATTCTTCCTAAATCTGTCAAGTAATTGTCTAGCTATTAGAATTTTTCTTAAAAGGATATTCTGTATTACATATTTTTAACAAAATCATCCATAACTTGGGCATTAAAAGGACTAACCTGATATCCTTTGTCCAACAGATAGTCGTTATCCTGCCAATTAAGAATTTGTAAAAAATATGATGATTGTCCTTCAAAAGGTTAAGACAAAAAGGACATTTTTTTAAAATGAAAATTGCTTGTCATTCAGACGTATCCTTGCGGATCCTGTCGTGGTTCTCGTCAAACGAATTGATTAGGCCAGGACCATCAACTGGCAAAAGGACATTAAAATCGTCCTTTTAGTTTCCGAAATATTAAGGATCCTTTGCTTTCGGCCTATTTACTTGCCGCACGCAAGGATTCTGAGCTGAGCCTCCAATTTTTTAATGTAGATCGATGCAGTTGGTCCTTGCGATTCTAACGCACCAAGTCCTTTGAAAATCGAAAAGGATATGGCCGAGATATGGCTATTTTTCCAAAAAAGGACATTCTTTTTATGGCCATAACTCGGCCAAATCCTGAAGGATATCTGAAGGTAATACCTTTTTGAACTCGTAGAGAGCAGGACTATCGATTTGCATTCAAGGATTTCCAGGATTCGACAAAAAAATTTCGAAAAAATTTGTACAGGGGGTAGGTCGGAAAATTGGCCAAAATCGAAAAAATCCCGGCTAACTTGGCCATTTTAAGGACTATCATGATGTCCTTTGGACTGTAGATAGTCCTCGTCCCCCAGATTACGAATTAGCAATAAAAAGGACGAAAGTCCTTCGAACGGCTGAGTAAAAATGCCAAAATTTCAAACACAAAATAGCCTATAGCTCGGCTATATCCTTGCGTATCCTGACGAGTCCTGTGTCAAATTAATTGTTTGGACCAGGGCTAACATCTGGCCAAAGGACATCAAAATCGTCCTTGTACTTTCTGAGAAATCAAGGATTTTGTGTTTTCGACCCGTTTTCCTTGTTAAACGCGACCGAAAAATTGTCAAGTTGCGGATTCTTAGATGACCCCATAACTTTTTGATGCAGATCGATGTAGCTGCTTCTCACGATCCCAACGCACCAGGTCGTGCGAAAATCTGCAGGGAAATGGCCGAGTTATGGCAATTTTTCTAAAAAGGACCTTCTATTTTATGCATTTTTTAATCGTCTGTAATTTGGCCATTTCAAGGGCTATCCGGATGTCCTTTGGTATACAGATAGTTGTTATGCTACCAATTTAGAATATGCAATAAAAAGGACGAAAATCCTTGTTAAAAAAATAGGCCATAACTCGGCCATATCCTTGCGGATCCTGACGAATCCTGTGTCAAACTGTTTGTATTGAGCAGGACTATTGACTGGCAAAAGGACATAGCAATAGTCCTTGTAAATAAAAAAATTAAAATTTTGAATGGTGTCGCACAAAATTTCTGTAAATCTCAGCTGAAATACCAGGCGAACAGAAATGACCAGCAGGTAGACGAAAATCTTCGGTCGAAAAAAATTCAAAGCATACCCAAAAGGGGCATATTCAGCAGTTAAATTTGAATTAGCTTTCAAATGAATTCCGCAACCGCCAAACAAAAAAGGACGTTATTTTTTGAATGTTTTTCCCTCAGCTCCAGACGTTGCATGTTTCAAAGGACATCAAAATTTCAGTCGATTTCCCTGCGGACCGCAAAATAATAAACAGCCAAATATTAGGTATAGAGACAACTCTTTCACGTTTATTGTTAAAATATTGTTTTTATTAATTTACAAAAAATACACAATTAAAATATGCAATTACGTATACACGACGGCTCACATAGGTACTCGTATATACAAAACGAAATTACAGAGCATAAATATCCTTTTATAGAAGAACATAGAACATTGTTTACGTACATAGATGGGTTTAAGAACTAAACGTTATGTGAACAACAAGTGTGAATTGAATTAACTAAAATCGCGTTAATTATAATTCTCGGTTTAAAATATTTAGTTTTTAGGTGCACGGTAATAAATTGCATTGAATTAACATTAAATCGATGAACCCAATTTGCCTTTAGTTTTTTTTGTGGTTACAGTTTTAGAATAAATTTGATTTGATTAGTACAAAGTATTTGTTTTTGTAGGGTTCAGTTTGTTAAAAAAATGGCAATAAATTGGCAGATAGACACGTTCAAAAGCACAACAAATATACACAAGATTGGATAGTTAGAAAAGAAGAACCGAATTTGAAAAGAAAATCGATTATAACGTTACATTTAGGGTGTGTGTGTGTGTGCGTGTGTATATGGGGTATTTGTGTGGCGTGTGTATATATAGACATATTAACGCTAGTGGCTAATTATATTCTAATGTTAAATTATTACTATTAGTATGCATATAAATGTTAAAAGCACATTTGGCAAACTTCTTCGAGTTTCGAGTGCAACTGCAACTGCAGCTACTGCTCCTGCTCCTGCGCCTATTCCTTATTCCAGTCGAAAACTGTGCTTCTCCGTCTTCGTCTCGGAACGCGATTCCGTTGTTGTCGTAAACGATTTGCGCTCCATGACGCGCTGCGTCATTGAGGTGAGACGCTCAGAGCCCTGATCCACAATGCTTAGCTTGCCGCCATCCGTGTTGAGCGTCATCTGAGAGAAGCTCGACTCCAGGCCAGGCTTTGCCAGGCCCAGTTCACTGCCGCTGCCGCCGCTATTGTTGGCAGACTTGTCAAAGTTGCGCGTCTCGTATCTGCTGAGAAGCGGGCAAAGGATTAGCGTTTGGACCGGCTGTGTCTAAACAATTGACTCACCTGGACGTGTAGCCCTCGTAGTTCTGGCCGGGATAGGCATTGCCGCCGGTCAGCTGCACCACGCCGCCCTGGCCGAACGTCTTGTCATGCAGATCCTGGACACAGGCCTCCAGATTGCGATTCACCGTCGGCTTCTGTGGCGGCGGTGGTGGCACAACGGGCGCGGACGTTGAGGAGTTCTGTGTTTTAAGGCTGGACGTTTCAAAGCTATGCTGCTGGTAGTTGGCGTTAGTGGGTGTGCCCGATGCAGATGCGGTGGTTGTGAAGCCGTTGCTGCCCGCCGCACCAGCCACTGGACTGCCAGGGTAGGGGCGTGGCACAGCATTGGCGGTTAGTTTTGGATTAGAGCGAAAACTGTGACCGGACGTGGCCGTTTGCATATTAGAAATGGTCGTCGACAACGGCGGCGGTGGCGGCGGAAAATCTCCATTGGCATCATCCATGGCCGCATAATTGGACGGCGGCGGCGAAACTGCGCCCGGATGATGGAAATGCTGTGGCTGCGGGCTGGCATAATTATAATGATGCTTCTGCTGACTGCCGGCGGCCAAGTCAGAGCCAGCGTAGTAGTTGGACGGGCTGGACATATCGCCCGAGCTACAGTAAGCGCCCCCACGACCCAGTGTCTGTTAAAGGTTAGCGAGAGACAAAGATTTGGTTGGTTAGACAGATTAGGGTTAGATCAGTTACAGCTACAGCTACAGCTACAGCTACAGCTAAATCAATACCGACACCAAGTGAGAATTTCATCAGTTAAATCAATGCCAATTCGTTGGTGCAGAGTCTAAACTAAAATTAAGAGATAAAGGATAACCTGTTCATACATTGTTCTGGCTCCTGTTGAGCGTGCCGTAGGCGTACTCCGTGTCGCTCTCGTCGGTGGTGAAGCCTTGGGTATTCTTGGCATAACGTTGCGCCTGGCGCACATGCTTGAGACGCTGGCGCGCCTCCTCCAGCTCCTTCTCCTTGCGCAGCACAGCGGAGCGTGCATTGATCTCCTGCGCCATGCCGTCCACCATGGATGTGTTGATCTTGAGCGAATGCTCCTCCTCCGCCTCGAGGCCTTGTTGGGCGGCATGCACCAGATTGTCGGTGGACTTGATGACTGCATTGCCAGCGGCCTGCAGGCGACGACCCGCCTCCGAGTTGGGATTCGATTTGACCTTGCAGGCAATCAGCAATTGCGCTGTGGAGGCAGCCACCTGTTTGGCCGTCGAGATGAGCATCTCCTCGGTGCCGACGCCGCGCACCAAGTTCTGTGCGGCTTCCACCAAGCTGTGTGTGGCTGCAGCCACCAAACGGGCAGCTGAAATCAGACCCTCCGACCACTGGCCATCATCGGAGCTGGTCAACGGACGCCGTGCCACCTTGCCCTGATCAATGAGCTCCCGCTGAGCGGCATTGGCAGCACGCACCAAGGCAGCAGAGGCGGCCATAATGCCCTTGGCTGCCTCCAGGATCATTTCGTCGAACTTCATGTTCTCATCCAGCTCGATCTGTGAATGAAATAGAATGCGGTTAGATAACTGAAAGCCATTTCGAGCTCAATTAAGATTAGATTAAGAGAAGCAAACACCATTTGAGTTAAGTTTAGTTATTCGATTTGGTTTTGGTTTTGGTTTTGGTTGGTTTAGTAGAGTTTCAACAATCACAGTAATAATATGTTTGATTCCTGGGTGAACTTTTGAATGTAACAACCAAGAATATCAAACATATCTCACTGGAATCATTAGATGAGTGGGGAGTAGTTTGATTTGGTTGATTTGGTTTTAAACGAGCCTTTCGAGATGAGTTAAACTGATGACAACTGAGTGTGGAGTCGAGCAGTTGAGTTAGTTTCAATTCACCATTCACATACACCATTTAAAAACTAGCTAATTACTCCGAGTCCTAGCTCGGCTCACCTTGACATCCGCCTGGCGACGAGGTCGCAGCGAGGCTAGCTTCTTGGCAGCCGCATCGATGGAGGCTGCAGCGCCGAGCAGCTCGTTTTCGGCTATGACTGTCGGATCCTCCGGATCTATCCAGTCGGAGCCCTTCAGCAGACGCGCCATGGCCACCAGATCTGTGACGCACTTGGCTACGCGTCGCGAGTAGTGCATGCGATCGTCGGCGCTGCAATTGTGCAATATGCCATTGAGCAGCTCTCTGTAAGATTCGGCGACATCGGTGCCCGCCTCCAGTGTGCGCACACGCAGCTCATCCGTCTCGGCACAATTCCAGGCAACGGAACGGCAAACGATCAGCATGTCCGAGATGGCGCGACGGCCCAAATTGGCCGCGGCCACAATGTCCGCCTGCAGATTGGAGGTGCCGGCGGCGACAGCCTTTGCAGTGGCAGCTGTTACATTCATGGTGACGCGTATCAAGTCCTCGGGTCCCATCTGAGCGCTGCCCACGGGCGGCGGTGTCTGCATGGCCTGCAAATGAAAGTCAAAATAAATGCGAGCTCTAGAGAGGAGTTCCCTTGAGAAAGGAACAACTATTACTCACGCGTATCTCCTGGGAAATGGCCTCCACAGTGGCCTCCATGGCGCGTGTGCCGCGCGTGTGCTCATCCTCCACAGCTTTGACGGTCTTCAGCAGCGAGGAGACATTCAGCACCATGACCTAAACGCAATAACAAAGTGTTTTTGGTGTTGTTGGACAGAAATGTTTGGGATTAATCTTCAGTTTTATAGCGGGAATAGATCATGGTAAAGTAGCAATAACTTAAATGTAAACTCTAACAACTACAAACTACAAATCAAGTTCAACAAGTAATACGTCTACTTTTGGATGGCTTTGGCACGCTGCATATTAAACTATATTCCAATTAATGTAATTGAAATGAACAACATGACTTAACGAGCAATTAAAATTTTATTCGAGAAATAAGACAAATAATGATTATAATCCTTCTAAACATCATTCATATTCAGGGACTATAACAATCGACAAAAGGGGAACAACTTGTAGATGCTATGGAGAGCAACAAACATGGGTGCAAAGGTAGCCAAAACTCTCGGCCCAGGTGCCACGTGGAAATTTCAGCCCGAACGGCTTCAAGACATACAGCAGAATACAATTTGGACATGTTTCACCAATTTTGGAATCTACAGGATAAGTTTTTGGGTTACATGCGATCAGTTTCAAATATTTCCAACTCACGCCCAAATTATATCAGAAAAGGGTAGACTTGTCTTCAATATTTCTTACACTCTCAAGGGCACAAAATCTAGCTAAATATATATACCGTTATATATATCCACTCTCCAAGTGTACTCTCCAAAAGCATCCACAAATTTTACAAAGTTTTAATAGTGACAAAAATGTTTGGAATAATATTGTTTGTTTGTTTTTTGTTGTTTTGTGCAATGATTAATGTTTATGTTTAAGAAAGAATTTCGTCAGTTTCGTTTCCAAATTGTTGTGGGAAGGCACGCCCCCTCCCCCCATGAAATGGCTCATGATTCCATTGCCGATTGCTGCTGCCGCTGCTGCTGCGGGGGGCGTGTATGTGTGTTAGTTTCTGAATGGGCGCTGGCAGCCGATTGGCAAACATCTTGAAGCGTCTGCATTGTTGTTTATTTTCGAAATATGGTTGATATCGATATCGAATTCGAATTTGATTTTGATATTGATGCATGTTCGATTCGATAGGTTGCGTATATATACATATATATTCCACAGCGAGCGCAGCGCATGAAGAGAGCGTGGAGAGCGATTTTTGAGTACGATTTGCGTATTTGTACAGTTCATGAGAGTTTGTTGTTGTTTTTTTTATGTATATGTATGTTTTGTGTGTGTGTATGGGAAGAGAGAGAAGAGCAGAGACGTCGAACGCGCACAAATTAGCAAATAAACGAAAACGAAAATATACAAAAATTTATGGATTTTTTTCTTCATTGTTTGCTTTTTACAAATGTATGTGTGAGAGGGTGGTTCTGTGAGTTGGTTGAGTGGGTGGTGGTGGATCGACAAAGAGAGTGGGAGAGCAAGAGAGCGCAGCAAATGCATGCGGAGCAGCAGGCAGAAGGGCGGGTGGTTGGACCAAACAGTTAGAGCTGACAACGGCGGGATGAGAAAATGGTGTTTGGTGATTCAATAGCCAGAGACATTGATGTTGTTGTTGTTGGGGGCTGTTTATACACTTGTACACATGTATGTGTGAGAGTATGTTTGTGTGTGTGTTTGCGGGGTTAAACATTGAAAATGATTAATAACATTTAAGATAAAAAACGTAAAGCGCCAGCAGCAGCAGCAGCAGACGAGCAGCAGGTGAGTTTGAGATTGATTGAGCTGAAGGTGAGACGAGTAGCCCTCGTTTGGGCCCATTTGGTGCAGGAAACAGCAGCGACAGCAACAGCAAAGTGGTATTAAATATTCTTATTTTGTTTAGGGGTTTTCTTATAAGTACATTTTTTTGTGGTTTATGTGTAAGTGCCAAAGCCAGTTTAAGTTTAGAAAGGTATTTACTCGTTAACAGTAGTCGCTCGCTAATTAGAACGTTTCATTTAAAATATTTAGAAACTAGGAAGAAGTATACAAAAAACAATTGCAGAGTATCTTAAATTTACAAATCTACAAAATGATTGTAATTTCTGGTTCTGATTGCCGAGCGAGCACTGTATTCTAAATGCCACAAACAACATTTATGTATGCGAATATGTCTGTGCGAGGGTAAGGATTCCAAAAAGAGATAGCTTCCAAATGGACAATACACACAAGAATTTAAAAGAATGACAACACTAGCTCAAGCTGAGAAAAAAAAAACAGAACTCGAACTAGGTTTAGTCCTAACTTAAACCAATTGGGAATTACAAGCCCAGAGCTATTAAATATTTATACTCTTGAATGTTTTTTACTATGTTTTCCTTTTGTAAGCGTAGAATCTGTTCTTTTCAAGTTAAGTATTTAAATTGTTTAAAGAACTCTTCTTTAAATCCAATTTAATTCTTCGTACCATTTAATAGTTCCCTAAAATCATGTTCCGTGCGTTTGTCGCTGAAATCTATTCTAAAAAAATTCCCAAAAAAAAAGTGTACCATAACCACATAAAAGTCAGTTACAGTTACAAAATTACCAGGTATTAAAAAAAACTGTAAATATTACACACTAATAAAAAAAGCCACAACAACGAAAGCTTTACAGCATAGAGAGAGAGAGTATTAAAAAACTAGAGAGATGAAGAGACGTAGGGCAAAAAAATACACAGAAAAAGGACTTGAACATACCCTGGCGCTCTCCTTCAGACCCTGCATAGAGGGATCGTGTATAGGCTTGCCCGAGGCCAGTTTGGTGCAGTTGATCAAATCGCCCAGAGCCGAGGCCACATCCTTGACAGCATTAATGACCATTACCTGCGAGTCGGGCTGCGAGGAGCCCAAGGAGCAGGCGCCACGCTTAACAGCCTCCGCGAGTTGAGCTGCAGTCAAGAAAACAACAACAACATGAACATTGGGCATGGAATGAAAGGATCAGATGACTCACTAATTGTTGAGACGGCATTCTGTGCCGCATTGGCCAGCTGATCTTGCGTGCCGGCGGCGCCGGTTACCAGCACCTTGGTGTCCTCCACCAGAGCCTTGGCGGTCTGCAAGATGTGCTCTCGATGATCGGCAAAGCTGCCATCGCCATCAGAGTGCAGTGTGCCTGCCGTGGCAAACATAATGGTCGTGTCCAAATCTCCGATGATGCCGGATACGGTATGGGCAGCATTGATACAGGCCTGGGTGCCGCGAGAGCCAGCCTGCAGGGCGGCCAGCACCTGGGCCACCTTCTCGGATACCTCGCGAGCATTGTTCGATATCTGCTTCAGGGCGCTGGCATCATGTGGACTGGCGCCGCCGGCAGAGGACTGAATCATAGAACTGACCGAACGACCCAAATCAATGACTGTGTTGCGTATGCGCATGGCCACATCCGGCGAGGTGGTGGTCGTGCTGGCGCCCACCGAATCCTGGGTGAGCAACTGGTAGTGCTGGGTCATTTCGACGGCCAGCTGGGGCAGAGCCGCGGGTTCCACGCTGCTCTTGGCGTTCATCTCGTTGCCCAGGCGAGCAATCTCCTTGGCCGTGGCCACCATGCGCGTCTGGTAGTCCACAAAGGTGTCCGAGTAGGAGGCATTCAGCAGCGACTGTCTCTTGTCCGTGAGCCGCGTTATAGCGCGATTCACCTGCTCCATAAGACCGGTGACAATGCCAGTCTCGGCATTGATCTTCTCAACAGCTTGCTGCAACTCCTGGATGGCCTCCCGGGTGCCATCGATGGCCTCGTCGAGGCGCGGATGGGCGTGAGTGGCACGAGGATTACCCGCCGAGTCCTTGGCCGATTGCACCAGGGTAATGGCGCTCTCGACCACCGACTTGGTTTGATTGATCAGCGACATTTGTTGCTGGCTGTGCACGATGTGGGTGCAAGCGCCAATGGCGCCATTCACCATGGGCACCACATAGCGCGAGATCTCGCCTACGGCATGGCCCAGCTGCTCGGCATTGTTCTTGCCCGCGACGCGTATGGGCTCCAATTTGTCTAACAGCTCTGCGGCACTGTTCATCGTTTGGCCACTGAAGCCATGCAGATTGTTGTCCCGACGACGGCTCAAGCCCTGAGCATTGGCTGCCAGGGCGCAGCTGTCCAGCTCGCGTGTGCAGGTGCCCAGGGTGTGCAACACCTGCTCACATTGTGCCTGCCCGGGCGCCTTGTCACGTATGTTGTCCACGAGACGCTTAACGGACTCGGAGACGGGCGTGGAGTGCATGGAGAGCTGCTGCCACACGGGCGGATTGTCCGGGGACAAGGCCAAAGATTTGGCCGCCTTGACCATCTCGACGACGCCATCGATAACACCGCGTCCAGCCTGAATGACAGGCTCCTGCGCCTTACGACCCTCCGCAGAGATTTTGGCCGGAATCGATATAAACTCCGGACTCGAGGCATATTGACGCACGGCCTTGACGGCATCCAGCAGCGGCTCCACAAGCCGATCCCGACTGCCGCTCGAGGGATTCTCCTCAATCGCTTTGATGTCCTGGACAAGATCCGATGTTGCGGTCGCCACACGCTTGGCCAGCACAATGAACTCATTCTTGGCCACCGGATTGTTGGTGTTCATGCTCGCCTGCCGGCAAATGGAGCACAGATAGCTCGTGTGCTTGGCAATCACCGTCAGAGCCGAGATCATCTGCGGCTTGCCCGACTGGGCGCTGCTCACAATGTCGCAATGCTGTCGAATGCCCTGATAGGCCCAGGTCAGCTGCGCCTGATCAATGATACCGGGACGCCCGGCCACGCTGCTGGGATGCGAGACGCCAATGAGATAGGCCGCCTGCGAGGAGCTCTCCATCAGACCCTGTATGGAGTCGTTGACGTTGTTCACTGACTGACTGAACTCCACGTGCTGTGACTGTTTGGCATTGTTGATCATCTCGGAGATGGCATAGCCCAGGTTGCGTGACTTGGCGGTCGCCTGTTCCACGCAGTCAAAGTAGCCCATTTCGTTGATCGGCTCGTGCGGATAGTCGAGCATGAGACGCAGTGCCTCAATGTTGCGCATGGCATTGTCGCACTCCTTTTGTCCTGGCGCTGACTGGATGCTGGCATCCACCAGCTGATTGATGCTCTCCGTAACGCTGCGAGCGGCGGCATGCAGCAAATTCTTGGCATTCGGCTGCCCAGGGTCGGCGGCAATGGACTTGGCTGTGGAGAGCAGCGAACACGACTGGGTCGACACATTGCGCAGGCAGTCAATCATCTGCGAGCGCACGGGCTCATCCGTTTGCGTCTGACCCGCCATCTGCATGCTCACCGACAACAGATCCCTGTAGTTGGCCGCAAAGTTTTGGCTGCTGTCGGCCAGCAGGGCGGGGCTGGCGTACGATTGGACAATCTGGCCGCCGGCGCTGCTCAGCTGCTCGGCCACCTGCTTCAGCTCGGACTGCAACTCAGCATAGGGTCGGTTCGAGGGCGGGAATTCGCTAACGGACAGAATTTCGCTGAGCTCGCTGACATTGCGCAGCGCGGCGTCCACCTCACGCTGGCCGGGTATGCAGTCGACGGTGCGCGAAAGGGCACCTGTCACATCGCGTCCCGCTTGAGTCAGCGCCTGCGGATCGGAGATGCCCTGCAGCGTGCGCTGCGCCTGCTCAATAAGCTGTGCGGAGCTGGTGACCACATCGTCGGCGCACTCAATGATGGCCGGATTCTGTGTGGTCGCCGCTACGCCATGCACGCTCTTCGTGAAGTCGCCTAGGGCCAGAGCCGTGTCTCGTCCGGCGGCGCCTGCATAGCTGCGTTGTCCCTGCAGAACTGAGCTGAGCAACTGGCTCAGAGCAATGCCCACATTCTTGGCCGATTTGCGCAGCTCGTCGGCGGTATTCTCCACCGTCTCGCCGGGCAGCGGACGCAGTTGACCCGCCAGAGCTGCCTGCCGTGTATCGTCCAGCACATGATGAAGCTTGCGCACCGCCTCCAAGGCCGACTCCAGCTCCTGACCACCACAGGCATCGCGTGCACGCTGCGCCACAGAATGCAGCTCTGAAACCGTCTGGCCCAGATGCAATGCACTTTTGGACAGCTGCGCGGCAGAGGGTATATCCGTAACCGTGGGCCGCAGGGCACGTGAGGATTGCGATACTTGAAGAGCGGGCTCGATGAACTGTTCCGCCGCCTCGATAAGATTCAGCTGAGCGTGCGCATCGTCTGGCTGGGCGCGCGTGGTCTTCAGCGATGTGACCAGTCGTGGTATAGTGTCTGCGACGCGTTTGCAATCCTGCAGCAGCGACTCCTTGGTCTGATGGTCCTGGCTGTGCTGCACCGCATTCTGCGCGGCCGAGATGCACTGGGTGGCGGCAGACGCAGCCAGCTTGGAGTGGAACTCGAGTCGCTGGATGAGTCCGCGCTTCATGGCCGGCGTATTGGCGGTGCTGGTGGTAATCTCGCGCAGCTCCTCGGCAGCACGACGCAGCGCATTCTGGTTGTCCGAGTCATGTGGATTGGAGGAGCAGAGGCGTGCCGCCTCCACCAGCTTGGCGGTAGCATCGGCCAGCTGCTTGGCGGCCGACAGCAGGCGCCGCTGCATGTCCGCATCCTCCTGCTGATCGGCCTCACCCTTGATGCTCTGGATGAGCTGTGCCGTTGTCTGGCCCAGGGTGCGCGCATGGCGCACCATTTCCTGGGGGTCATTGGTGGACACCAAAACGTCGGTGCCAATGATGACATTCTCCACGGGACTCAGCTCCTGACTGGTGCGGTTAGCATGCTCGCGAGTGCTTAGCTTCACATGCTCCAGCATCTCCGTGAGACTCTTGGAGACATCGCGTGCCGCGTCCAGCAGGTCGGCCTTCAGCTTGGGATCGTTGCTCGCCTCGTTGCAGACCTCGCACAGCGAGTTGACCGCTCGGGCGACGTTTCTGGCCGCTGCCTCCAGCTGCTCCCGACAGGCAGCATTGTGCAGAGTGGGTGCCACCACCTTGGCGCAGGCGACCAGCTGACTGGTGGCTAGTGCACACTGGCTAGCTGCTCCAATGACGCGATTGCGCGCCTGATCGTCCTCACAGCTGGCGGCGATGTTCTTGGCACGCAGCACCAGGGCGGCCGTGGTATTGGCCACCGCCTTGGCCAGGGCCAGTAGCATGTCGTGTAGATCGCGATTTTCTGGCGCCTCCTCCTCGGCAATGGTGCTGAGCACATGGGTGGTGGCTTCGCCCACACGGCTGGCGGCATTAATCAAATGCTGCGGTGGCTCTTTGCTCTCTGGCTCGGCGGCCTTGAGCAGATCACTGAAGGCATTGCACAGATTGCGCGCTGCCTCCAACAGCTGGTCGCCATTCGAGTCGTTCTCCATGAGGGCGGCAATTAGGCGCACCTCCTTGGTGACTTCGGGTATAGTCTGGGCAATCTGGGACACAGATGCCGAAATGGCTTCAGTATCGACCTCATCCGGCTGCGAGGCGGTTATAATCTGCGCGGTGGCCGCGCTCATCGTGGCCACATGCGAGCTGACCGCCTGCTTGGAGGTGTCCAGCGTATTCTCGCGCCACTCAATCGAACGCAGATCGCTGCCCAGCTCTTGAATGGGTGCCTGCACAGAGTAGAGAATTTATTAGATTTTAATTCTTATTGATTGGTCTGCTGCTGAATCACCTTGGTGCGCAGCTCCTCGTCGGCGCGTATTAAGACATCCTGTCCAGCGGATATATAACCGATCAGTGCACGCTGCGGCTCCGTTAGATTCACAGAACTAATGCGTACTTCCTTAGTCTATTAAGGAAATCATAATCGAGATTAATAGGGATTATCAGAATGAATTCTATTCACTTTATGTGTGGCACATACTTTGTGAAACTTTTCATGACCGTTTTCTAAATGTTTCAGGGATTAACGCAGCATGTTAAGAGATGAAAGAATTTCTTCAAGTTAGTTCAGTAGAAATGTTACGAAGTGTGGGCTTTGAGGTTATGTTCTGATTTAAGAGGTGCAATGGCAACTTAGACATAATGGCAGGAAATGAAATTGACGAGTGCTGCAGTTGGAATCGAATGTCTCTCTGGGTTGCTTATGGAACTTACCGTGGGCGGTTGATGAGCATGATTTACTTGACCCACAAAGGCGCCATACTGCACGCTCTGCATTTCGTTCTGCGTGAAGGTGCGTTCACCTGTTAGCCATATCGAGCGAGCGAGACAGAGAGCGAGAAACGGAGGTGTACAAAAGAAAGAAATCATAAGTTATCAGAAGCATAACAAAAAACTTAAATAAAAGCAATGCAGCGAAAACTACAATACTTAGAGTCTATAATTTCTTATATTCAGCTATTATTTTTTTGTTTTTATATCTGTTTTGAAATACATTTTATCTAAGTTATAAAGACAAAACATAAAACGTACCAACAAAATCTGCTGGTCTTTTGTTTAAGCGTACTTTACAGTAAAAAGCTGAAGCTTAAGTGCAAATATTTTAAGGATATAGAAAACTCGAGACTTACCGTCATAGGGCCGCATAACGCCCGGATGCGCTAAGCTCTCCAAGTTGAGCTTCTCCACGCGATTCGTTTCGTGTTGCAAGAAGGTGGCCCTGAAAACACAGAAGAATTTATACAATTATCTATTAAAGGAACTTTTGTCAGCCACAACACATACTTGGATGGCGCAACGGATTCCTCTACCATGGTGGATCCCTCATCTCCTTCGATGCCAAAGTGATCCTTGGTCTGCTTCTTCTTCAATATGATATCGATATAGCCCGCTATGAGCTGCACAATCTGCTCGGCTTCTGTCGTTTGCACCGAATAGTATTGATTCGCATAGTCGCCAAAGTCCAGGGTAAAGGTGTTTGGCGAGGCACCCCAGCGACGCACTGTCGTCAGCGGCCAGGAGATTAGAATCTCCTTGGTGCGCTCATCCAGACGCAGCACAGAGTC
The DNA here is from genome assembly GCA_037075305.1 of Drosophila kanekoi. Classification (NCBI taxonomy): domain Eukaryota; kingdom Metazoa; phylum Arthropoda; class Insecta; order Diptera; family Drosophilidae; genus Drosophila; species Drosophila kanekoi. The sequence continues at coordinate 9,277,213 of JBAMCE010000141.1, forward strand.
TTTGGTAACGCCCAAAAGACGCGGCACAAGCTTGTTCTTGCCATTCATCTTCTCTTTGACCAGGAAGAAGGTAACGCCATAGGTGGGCAGCTCACGAGCGGTCTTGGTGTACAGAACTTTGGCATCGATTTCCGTCAGTTCGAAATGCTTTCTATGCTCCGCAAAGATTTTCTTCTCAATGTTCTTAACACGCACATACGACTGTGGTAAAAAGTCCTTCAAGCTGTGGAGAGGGAAGAGGCAGATGGGAGTTAAAAAGTGCACAGTTTTGGCAAAGGGTTCTGGACTTACTCCAAGAATCCGGGCTTGTGCTTGGCCTCGTTGTGCGGCCCGAATTGTATGTGGACTTGGATGCCGGCAAATTCGCAGGCTGAAAGAAAAATCAATTTGTAAAGTAAAAGAAAAACTATGAATTATAGTAAAGACTCACCCTTGTCCTGGGTAACAGGATGTGTGCCATCGAGAATGGCGTCCCTGGCCTGCACGTAAAGCAAATTCAACTGCACCGGATCACGCGAGTCAATGTTCTGATCCGAGAAGAAGAAGCGACGCCGCAGTAGCACCGTCTCCGACTCATCGATGCCCTGTTCGCGCAGTGTGCGACCCACATCGACCCAGTTCACTGAAAGAAATAAAAGAGTACATCAGTTAGTTAAGCTTCCAAACGATAGATGGCGCCCACTCGCACTCACTTTCGTCGTCAGTTTTGAGTTTCTTGCGCAAACTTTCCATTTTGGCATCGCGATCCTTCTCGGTGAACTTGCGCTTGAGGGTGAGCGTGCCGAACTTGTTGTCCGGCAAGTTCTCGTTCTGCGCCTCGTTATCCTCACGAACCAGGCCATATTCCTCGTGGTTGGTAATGCCAATTTTGGTGCAAATGACCACCATCAGCTGGGAAACGGGCTGCGAGTCGTCGACCAGTATGGTCTTGACAGCGCCATCCAACATACGGACGCGCAATGTCCGGAGCTTGCGTCGATATTCCAGCGTATCCTGATTATGCAGTATATAATAGCCCAATGTGCGGCCAGCTTCTAACCAAACGCCCTGCTGATTCTGCTCATCCGAAATGAAGAGTCCATATTCGCTAGCTGCAATATCGTTAGGGGCAGAAGCTATAGATATACTGGATCTGAATTAGACTTAATGCTGGGCGTTACTCACGTTGTCCCTGGACCGCTTCGGCAAATTTATCGCGTATGATTTTGCATGCATCGAAGACTGTCGTATTTGGTTGGAATTGTATGGTCTTGGTCACCCGACCACCCTCCAGCTGTATGCGCAGCGACAGTGTGGACATCTTTGCGTCGTCTACGTGCACGTCCGCCTCCTAGTCTTAATCGTTTGCTTAAACTTAGTGTATTAGGTGTACAAATTGTAAAAGGCACTGCACAGAAAAAGAAAAAATAAAGAGAGAAACAGTCGAGAACAGGCTTTATAAACATGGAATAAATGGCCGTTCAAGTGTTATAAATAGCGCACTGAGCGAAACTGAAACTGAAATACAAAACCTAAACCAAAAACCGAAACCACCCCCAAAGCAGCAAAGATAGCCGTACCGGGACGGGACGGGACAGGCCCAGGCCCAGGCCGGGGGCAGCCACCACCCAAAAAACCAGACAAAGTCGCTGCGCTGCTGATGAAAATCTTCTATACACACACTCACACACACTCGCACACACACACACACGCAGTGGGCACTTCAGTGTTCAAATCAAAGCCTGGCCATTGTAGCTTGGGGTGACTTGCTGCACACCCCGTCGCCCCGCTGCCCGCGCTGCTGCCCCCAGACTTGTGCTTGTCATTATGCCAAAAGCAGCGTCGCCGACTGCGACGCTGACAGCGACGTCGTTTGTTGTGGCTGCTGCTGCGCCATTTTATGCGACATTAATGCCTGGATTTTTAGCTAAATTCACTTAATGCTCCACTGGCTAACTGTATACCCGACCCAACGCCCACGCCCACGCCCACAGCCCGCTTCTAATTGATTTTCTATCCTGCCGCTCTGTCCGTAGACGTGGCCAGGCAATGTGTGTCAGTCAGTGGCCGGAAACACGATACCGTTCATTTTTTTTTGTTCTTATGTAAAAATCGATAATTTTCACAGCTTATGTTTTGGTTGTCGCATCCCCCGCCTGACACGAAGACATGCGGAAGCACTTGAAATTTCCGGTAAAAACTGTCGGCCACAAGCCCAGAAGAGGCCAGGCACCTACACACATGCACATGCACAGTATATACACACACGGAAAACGGTTAAAAATTTACTTTTTGCCAGTTGGCAGAACGCCGCCTGCTCCATATGGCGGCTTGATTGGCAGCGGCTGGCTGACTGGCTGTCTGTTGGCTGGGCTTGTGTTTATGGAGCACTGTTTAAGGATGCACGTCTGCTGGCCACGAAATCTGGCACGTAACTGAAAAAGGTTACCTCCAAATTGGACCAGCAAAGGGGATGCTGCGACGCCGACGTCGCTGCCAGTTGCCATAAGCAGTTTTGCTGTCTGTTTAACCGTTTGTTGGGGTGAGAGAGAAATAGAGAGCGAGAGCGCGCCGCCTGCGCATAGCTGCCCAACGTTTATTCAAAGGGTGCAGCCAGGCAACTGAATCAACCCCAAGAGCGCGTGTAGAGTTCTCTCTCGCTCTCGCTCACTCTCACTCTAACTCTCCAGTTGTAGACTTTACACGCCCGGCAACGGCGACTGCCCGACCGAGTGGCGCCAGCCGGCAAAGTGCCAGCGTTTTGCGCAGCTTAAGCGGCGCAGCGACAGCGGCAGAGGGCAGCGAACTGGAAGCCACAGGGGCGTAATCTGATCGAAGCGAAAAACGCGCTGCGCGACAATCCCGTTTAGGCAGCGAGGGAGCGTGCGCAGGGTTTATTGAAGGATACATGCAATATTTTGCTTTGTGGTAAGAGATAGAAAATGTTAATGTGGGAATGGTTGGCAAAATTAAAAATAAATCTAAATAAATAATCAAACTTTGTGTGCTTTGCGAAAGCACTAGGAAAAAGTTATAGGTACGTATATAATAAAAAAAAACTTAAGAGTTTGCGTGGCATTTGCGAATGGAAGCAAAAGATGATACAATGCTGTAATGATAGTTACTAACGGTAGTTTATAGGAATACGGCTAATGTGAGAGTTACGAATAGTTGGTTATAGAATATTTTACGAATTTTTTAAATGATATCTGTAGTATTTTAGAAAATGCCTTTCTAGTTTAGTTACCAAATTTATATTATACTACATAAAATATAAACACTTTAATGCTATATTTATGAGCATATTTTCACTTGTTAGCTTTACTAGACGAAGTACTCTTGCTTGTAATACAATACCCTCCATTAATTCAATTAACTGTACCGCATGCAGACTCCCCCAAAACATAACCTCAAAATAAACACACACACACACAAGCTGGGGAAAACTAACAATGTGACATAAAAAGGAAAAAGGGACAGATTGTTGAATAGGGATGTGACAGGACAAGCAGATGGATTTCATAGAGCTAAAAGACAAACAATTTCAATGAATGGGGGAACTAGGCGACAAAGATGTATGCACATATCTCATTATAGATATGTATATAGATATTTATGGCTGATTTCGGGCTGACTAAGGTTTCAATTGCGGCTATCAGCGAGCAGTTTTATAGTGGCTAATGAAACGCAATAGCAGCAAAAAGCAGCAGATTTTCCAGTGAATGCAAATGAAAGAGCGTATCCAGCTTTAACTGACTTTAGCCTCTGGCCCGGCTGGCATGAGCGCTCACTAATTGGCAACCACTTTTCGCTCGGAAGTCACACTGTGCGGCTAATGGATGTAATTTACTGCCAACCAAGTTTTCTATCGCTCTGACTAATTAATTGCCTGGCACTGTGCTGAAAGCTGAGTGAATGCACTTTGAATGTACTTATTGGCATTCACGCAAAGCTGTCGCTGCTTATTTTTCTTGCTTCCTTTTCCAATTGGCAAAAGTATGGAAAACCAATTAATGGTCTATGATTATATAAACTTCTTTTATGGGGCTGCTAATGAATTTGAGTTGAATTATGATTAAACTTCGTTTTACATCTTTATTTAATGGTGCATAAAAATATATATGAGATCGTCGACAACATGGAAAATAGTTTCATATTTTATACGAATTTTCCACAATTTAAGCAAAAATTCATAAATCTTTGCAGCTGTTACCACTCCAGACAGAGCTTTGAACCAGGGACCTTACAAATCACTGATCAGACCGAAATAAATAGGGTTCAACAAAGTTATATCTAGCTGCTTCTGTAGTTAAAGTGCGATTCGACAAAGTTCTTCTTATAATAAGTATAAAATAGTTGAGAATAGAATCGAAATCGAAAGCAAGACATATCTTAAGATAAATATTCAATAAATTGTTTCAAGCTGGAAAACTTTTTACTTACTCTTCGTGCACATTCTTAGGCTCTTCAGTGAGTTGTGTTTAAAATTACGTAATGTTATATTTATTATTTTGCGCTTTTCGGTTATTTCGAGAAGTTTTGCAAAAGGCACATGGCTTGGTTTAGCTTATGCTTATGCTTATAAAGGCACACTCGGGGCTCGTGTGTTGTGTGTTTCGTGTGTGTGTGTATGTTGTGTTTTTAAGATGTAATTGTTTTTTGTTTTGTTTTTTGTTTGTTGTGGACATGGGCACGGGTTGGTGAGGGGATTTTAAAAATCGTTGACTACGGACGGCAGCGCACGACGATCGAAGGGAGGCCAAACGCGAATTGACCGACTGACTCCCATTTGGCGGCGACTGCTCGCCGAGCTGAGGCACGTTTGTGGTGGTTGTGAAACGGCGGCACGGAGACGCGTCCGGCACGTTTTTGTACAAGAAATTGTACGGAACGGAAATGGCAAAAAACACAAACTAAGGACTAACAAGTAACTCGAGAGCAGCTGCTCTTTCGCAAAAAATTGCGCCTCTGTTCTAAAAAAAAGTAGCTACAAAACGCGACTACTTCGAATATTTTCGTTTTCCAAATATAACAAATAACTTTCTTAAAATGTGCATCTAATGGCTAAAAACGGTCTCTTGTATATTGTATATACGGTATATATATATCTATATAGTTTTGTTTAAAAACGTGTAGAGTTTCGTAATAAATTTCTAACTTTCATCTAAGGCAAATTATTGGCAGAGTTGGATTTTGAGCCTAGGGCCCAAATATCTAGAGCTACAAAAGTTGCATTTAAAATTTAAAAGTTTCTCGTTTAAGGCACACGACGACAAATGCAGCAAACAAAAGACGCGAACGTGTTAACAATAATAATAATAATTATTATTAATTGTTTTAAGGTTTAATAAGGCACTTTTGACGAACTACTCAACTGAAAGGCACGCGCAGGCAACAATAACGAATTGGGCAATAAACTTAACAACTTTTAGTTCTTTTTTTTTGAGTTAACACAAGGCACAAAACGGTGTCTAAAGAAACGCGTGACAACTGTTTGAGGAAACACTTGAGCTTCAACTGTGGCCGGTCCAGCTCCAGCTTCAGCTCGAGCTCCAGCTGCTCCTGGTGCTGCTGGGTTGATGATGTCAGCGCTGGCGTGTCCTGCCCGATCGGAGGCTAGGCCTAGAATGATGTGCTACGCCGGCGACACATCGTGCGCTTCTGACGCAAACATCATTCATGCCACAAGTCGTAAGCAACATGAGAATCCAACTGGCGACATTCTGTCGACCCAAAGGATGCTGCGGCGCGCATGCTCCAAGCGGCGACTGAAACCGAATCATGGGCAAGTCCTGCACGTGCAAGAGGGATGGGAGCAGCAGCAGCAGCAGCAGCACCCGCAGCAGCCGCAGCACAGATCAACAGCTGGGGGCAGGGGTTGTGATGTGGCATGCCACTTGCCTTTTTATATACATACATATATATATATTGTGTTTTTTTGGGCTCAACAACAAAAACAACCACCAACTGTGACGCCCAATGGGTGGGCCAGGACCACCAATGGCTGCGACGCTGCCAGGCTTCGTCTCGCTGCTTATGTACAACAACCCAAAAGGGGGGGAGGCTGAGCGATTGTTGTTCGTGTTCTTGTTCTTGTTCTTGTTCTTGTTTGTTCAGCTAAGTTGTATAAATGGAACGAGTGACTATTTTTTTGTTTTCTATATATATTATGCAAAGTGAAGACTAACTTTTGCTGCCGTCTTGATGTTTTAATTAGCCAAAAGGCGGCATTGATTAATTATAGCAGCCGCGGCTAGATTAAGCATACGCCACATTGGTTGCGCCTCAAAGTATGCACAGCAATTGCAGCAAATATACAGATGAAGAGAGAAAAAACCATAAAATAAGACAAGTTGGCAACGCCCCCCGCCCCCCGCCTGACACATTGTATGCATAACAGCTTACGCCTCCTCCCCCACGCCCCTCTTCGCACAAGTCCAGTCAAGTCAGCAAGCGCTGCCGCCATGGAAAAACTCAACTGGCGCGACTTGTTGGCGCCACAGCCACCATTTTGTCTGGCCACATAAAAGTGTGTGTGCGTGTGTGTGTGAGTGTGTTGTGTGTGTGTATTGGTTGGCGCGTGTGCGTAGGAGTCCTATGCTCGTAAGGAATCTTAGCTTGTCGCCGATTCGTTTCGACTTCAGTCAGCATAAAGTGAAATTTTTGCTACCCTGCACGTTTAGTAAGCACATAGGGTATGCAAGACCTCTATTTATGCAAGCATATAGATATACTTCATACGTATAACATATCCATCAACTTGGGCAGGGTATTTTCAAGTCGAGCATTTGCTTTGTGCTCGTGCCGTCTGATTGCTTTTCTTTTACTGCGGCTCCTTGTGTGGGTGGCGTGGCTCGCGTCCAAAGGATAACAGAATGTCACGAAGCTGCGCCAATGTGGAGCCTTTTATGTAATTTCCACAATTTTTATTTGTGTGTTTGCGAACAGATGACAAAAAACATATATATATATACATATATAAGGAAAAACTTGTCGCCAAACTCGTATAAATAGCCGGAGGCAAAGGCATAAAAAATAAAAAAAAAATACCGAATCCATAAAAACCACTGAGCAGAGCCTATGCGGGGTCAATGTGATTAGAGAAGTTCGCGCATTCAAATTTGCTTATTTACAATTTCAACATTATCTAGATGAAAATTATATTGTGTGCGGGTGTGTGTGTGTGAACATAGCCACCATTTGGCTGTTTGACAACTGCAGGGTATTCAAAGTTAGTCGGCCATTAAACAAATTACTTCTTAGGTAGTCAAATAGGAAGAAGCTCGTAAACTTTTTAAGTTTATTCTGTGTGTTTTTATAGTTTATTGGACTACGCGCAATTTGTAGGCATAAAAATAATAAAAGCAGTCTAATGTTGGCTGCTTGACTAGCAAATACCCTGTGCTCAACCAACAGTAGCTTTTTTTCTGTGTATGCATAGATCATATCTAAGCATTGATAAGAAACGTGATAAGAACTCAGTCTTTGTCAGCTGCATAGATTGGCATGTCTTGATTCTATTCAAGAATATATATTCATTATAGGGCGAAAGATGCTTCCTTGTGCCTGTTGTATACATTTGCACGAAAGCATGATACCTTTTTAAGCATTTTCAATACGTTCAGGGTATACAAATCCAGGGAATAGCTATGGTTTACGAAATATTCTTGTTATACACGAAGAGAAACATACAAAGATAACAAATGTGCTGTCTCTAGAGTTTATGTTCAGGAAATATGCCTAAAAGCATCTAGAAACATAGATTTTGGTTCAATGAGAAGAAATGGGAATACCTGAACATACATTAAAGAGTCTTCAGCAGTGGCTCATGTCATGTTCAGACATGTCTAGATCGAATCAGCTTATACACTTTGCGCTGTGAAAGATGCCTCTAACTGCTACATACACACCTTGCACCCTGCACACCTTTAACCCATTACCCATTCCTTACCCCTATAGACACAGACTATAACTACCACCCAAGAACTAAACGTTAACTAAGTAAACTACCTTATTTAAATACAACAACTTTTAGATATTCAAAACTTACCTCAATTCGCATTAGCCGAAAATAGTGCCAGGTTTAGTTGAAATGGTTGCAGTTGGTTTTTTTTTTAGAAAAAAAATTGTTGTTAATGGGCCTTTTTTTTGTTTTGAGAAAGTTTCGTGCTAATTGTTGTCGTTGTTGCGTTTATTTCGTTGTTGTTGTTCTTCTTCTTGTTGTTGTTGTTCTGCTTGCTCTTCTTCTTGTGCTAGTCGTTTTGTTATTTGTTTAAGAAATCTGTAAATAAAATGAAGTACGAGGCATGAGTGTGAGCATTTTGTGGCATAAATCTTTTAACAGTTGAGGTAAAATGCACTCGCGGCAGCGGCAGCATCTCGAAGTTGCAGCACGCAATGCACTCAAAAGCTGTACGCATCGCATCTAAAACGCATTTTTCCTGTTTTCATTTTCCATATTAGCGAAGCGCGACCTCCGCATCGAAGATGCTGCTGCCACTGGCTGGATGGATGCAACATGCTGCCGGCTGCACATATATGGGCAATGCCACCAGCAGGCAGCAAAGTTGCAACTGCAGCCGGAGTAGCTGCATATGTAGAAGCTGAGCTAAAGAATGTTGCACCCGACTTTTCCATTAGCGAGTTTTGTTTATAAAAATCAATCAACACCCAAAAGCCCAAAAGCTGAAAAACAGCGTGACCAAAATAGCCCGCGAGCCACCGAGACCCCAACTAGGAGCACTTGCAGCTGGCCAAAGAATGCGGCTCCAGTGCACAGTCAGAGCCAGAGCCAGAGCCAGATCCAGAGCCAACCATTAACAAGACAGCCCAGAGATAAGTGAAACACAAAGCTATTGGCCAGCCATAGAGAGTTGACCTGGCCAGCTCCGTGGCAGGTGCCATCAGCTGCGACTCATTGACACCCGCAATCGAAGACAAAAGCTGTTGCATTTTTTTCGTTTGTCAACGAGCTGGGCGCGTGGGCACTCCATGCTCCAAGCCGAAAGCGAAAATGCGACCAATTGTGGCATCAACGTAGGCGGCGGTGGCAGCACTTGACAACTTGTTTGGCGGGTCGACCATTCCGCCCGGCTGATTGTAGGCCGATTGTTTGGCTTGGGTTCTTTAACGTTTGATAACGGCACGTAGTTAAAGCGAATACAATCTGAGACCTTGGCACGATTCTCACAATCGTTGCGGCAGATACTCGGTATCTGGGTAGGCGCTGTGGCACGTACGATCCGTGGGCAGGGCCTATGATTGGATATGCTTGTTAGCTACTCATATCTAAATAGTTGAGTGCTCAATTCACAAGAACAAGCTCTAGAGCGGGCTTATTTATGAGAATGCTTTAACTGTTTGGGAATTTTAATAACATGAAGAAATGGCGTAGATCGTCAAGGAGAGGAGAATCAAGAAGAGAAGAGAAGAAAAGCATACTAGACTGTTAAAGGACAGTCAAAAGAGAAGGTAGTAAAAGATTGAAAGAGAAGAAAATGAACAGAAAGAGAGAAAACAAATAAGGATAAACAAGAAGAGGAGAAGACTAAAAGAAGAGAAGCTTACTGGAGGGCGAATAATGAGGAGAAGAAGCAGACAATAGAAGAAACTGAGAAACAAGAAGAATAAAGGCAATGAGAGGAAGGATAATAGAAAATCTTGTTATTCAATTGATCTACTTGTGAGGAATGGAAAATAAGAAAAAGCAGATAAATTATACAATGTTTCCTTTTATCAGAGATGATAGCAAATAGAAGAAAGAATATAAAAAGTAAAAGAGAACAAGAAAAATGGAGGAATGTATAAAAATATAAGTTGAAGATAATATAAAAATATAAGAAAATAAATAACAGGCAACAGTTCGACGCATTTATAATTTCATATGCACTTTTCTAAAGCAAAGTTATGTCTCTCAACAAATTTAAATTGATTTTAATAGACATTGTCGCTGACTGATATATCAGATAAATCACATAACGCACGATAAATCAGAAAAGAAAATATATAAAAAATAGACCGCAAAAAGCTGTTTGCCCAATATAAAAAGCGAGAAGAAAACTCGAAATGTGTTGAAAAGTTCACAATGCGCAAAAGTTTGGCTGACGGATAAAGGCCCACAGATTTTAATTAAACCAAAACAACACGAAGCCCCAATACACAGCTAAAATCCATATCTAATACATATACATATATTTACATATATACACACATATGTGTGTGTGTGCATGTGTATAGATAAACTTTAGTATAGGGGCAACTATAAATAGACCAAATTGAACGAAACTTTTTCAAGGTAAACAAAGCATAATTCGAAGAGCAGCATAAATCTAGACGGAGAGATCCAATGGATCTTGCATGCCTTTCCTCCCCGCCCCCTCTTGAGGTGTAGGGCGCATCAATGTAAGAAAACAGCATTATTTCCTCCTCCACCCTCCTGTGCCCAACTCTTGTCACAATTTTCACGGCACACTGAAAATAGAACGACGTGCAAAGCAGGACGGAGGCTGTGCAAGAGATCAGATCAACTACCAGACGCCGGCAAAGTCCACGTCTGAAGAAGCTGCCAAGACATTTCACAGTTGATCTTTGTGTAAAACCAGGGGCCAGTCGATGATCATGTTGATCGTCAGTTTATGATGAGGCTGGCAAATCTCGAACGCCCCCAAAAAAAGATATGTATATATTGTGTATTCTCTGAGCAGACCGTCAGACAATTTGCTTTGCTCGGGCACTGGGCACTGGGTCGGAGGGGGGACCTTTAATTTGATTTTTACGCGAATGACTCATCGCTGAATTTTTAGATATATTCCGTGTGTGCACTTTAGAGGTCCAAACAGATGGTCCGAACAGCAGACTCATGTGTGCCACGATACAAATACAATTGATGTCAGCGGAAATTGTCGGGCTCTGACTTAATACTACGACTAACATTCAAATAATGTTTATGAAATGTGTCATAAGTTGAAATTCAATTAATTCCATTCATTGAATTTACTTCGGCAACGATTTGCTTAAGAGAATGTTCACAACTTAAATGAGAGACAGTATGGATATCTGCGGCACGCCGAAGATTTAATGCCCTTTATAGATACTTGTCTTTTGCAGATATTTGAGAATAGTACAACTTGTAAAGTTTGCTGAGTTTGATGAAAATATCTTGGAAAACAGAGAGAACCTAGGAACCTACTTTTCGATCGTTCTTTCCTATGTCAGCTATCGGATATCGTGATCCGATCGGATGTATGTAAAGTGTATGTAAAGAATGACGTAGCTTTGCATAGTGTCAAGACGATAGCTTTCAAACTGAGAGAATGACAAGAGACTTGAGACTAAAAACAGACAGTCAGACGGAAGGAAATACGGACATGACTATATAAACTCGACTGTTGATTCAGAGTATATATACTTGTTAGGGTCGGGTACACATTTTATGTCAAATAAAAATTCATATGTTTCTCATACGCAAATACATTAAAAATGGCAAAAATGGTTTTTGGCAAATGTCAGAGGCACAAAGAAGAAAACGCCTCCGATCCCATAAAGTATATATAGTCGATAAAAGCCAGAGTCATTTCACAATATATATAAATTCTCGTATGCCACATGCAGAACAAATTTGCAATATGATCGATATTGCTCTCCATTTTCATCACATCGATAAATATCGATTTTGAGACAGTCTTCTTTAAGCATATAGCAAAGTTTTTCAGAGCTAGATGCACTTAGTATTAAACATTCCAGATCAAGAAAGCGCAGGCTATGAGAAACTATCTAATATACTCTTTCCATGATCCATACATTAGCTCATCTTGTTCTTTGCCAACTTTTATTTACTAAATCGTTTTATGTCTATCAACTTTTCAGCTTGGTTCCACATTCGATAAAGTCTTTCGACTCTGTTCGCACAGCTGATCGTGAGTTTACAAACAATATTATCTTGTGTGCATTTTAACGGGCTGCTGTTTGGTCCACAAAGATAAGATTTCGCTGAAATTTCGAAATGCAAATTGTAAAGGCAAATTAGAGCAGCGGCAAGATAAACAACTGCAACTGCTTAACCAAATAAACGCAAGAGTTTGGCCAGAGAAAGAGCGAGAGCTAAAAGGCCCACCAAAAGCCAAGTTGGGTCAACTAGACAACTAGAAGCGAACTCTGACTCCTGACTCCTGACTCCGACTCCGATGCCGATGCCGATGCCGACTCTCCGGCTGCGAGTTGGGGTATGGCACTTTGGATGTAACTGCAGATAACCACGGCTGTAATTTGAGTAAACAAGACGTTGAGTCGACAACGACGACGGCGACATCGTCGTCACTCGGGCAACTCTTGTGCTGCCACACAATGGGGCACAAATTTTGTATCACTATCAACAGCAACAACAGCAACAACAGCAACAACAACAACAACAGCAACAATAACAATGAGCAGCCATTGGCTCTGGCTTATTGATGGCGAAATCCAGATAAAAGATGCATTAAAAGTAACAAAATACACAATAAATAAACACAAACAAAAGCAAACAAACAAATCAAATCGAATGACGTTCAATGGCCACAGAGAATATAATAGGCGGGGGGTGGGTTTGTGGGTGGTTGTATGGAAGTGTGTGTGTGTGTGGGTGGGTGAGTGTGTGTGTGTGTGTGTGTGTGTGTGTGGGTGGGTGAGTGGCCTGTAATTTTCAATTAGCCTGCAACAAGGTGGCCCGAAAAAAGGGGGTTCATCACATAATGACAACAAATTATGTCAACAGATAAACATCAGTGGGCTAATTAAAACCCCTTCTTGTGCGTGCATATGTGTGTGTGTGCCACGTGTGTATACGCGTGTGTGTGTGTGTGCATCTTGGGGCTCAGCTTAAGTCCAATTAAGGCTCACTTATGCTATCAAGGCTTATGAATGCTCATCAAACGGCAAATTTCTGTGCCGCCAGTCGCAAGGCTTTCTGTCAGTTGCATCTACGCAACTTTTCCTGGCAAATGTTGCGGCACTTGAGGCCAATGCCAAGACATTTTATGATTGGCTGCCAAAACGCACAGTTCGCCCCATTCCCAGGCACTTTAATCTTCAGCAACTGTCGCTGCGCCTCCTGCTTCCTCAGGGGTCGCAAAAAATTAGGCTCCCGCCAGTCGGGCTCCAATGGATTTTCGCACAAGTGAGTGCCAAAAGAGACAAACATAAATACAAACATATATATGCACACATACATCTATACACTTGGAGAAAATAAGCATGAATATTTATAAATCATGTTCAAATGAGTCTTGATATCAAAAAAGAGCTACAGAAAACAACAAGAAGCTTGAAATAAGTAATTCACAACCTTATTTTAAGCATTTGTTTGCTTCAAGATTAAAAGAAATTTCTTCGAAATAAACATTTCCTTTCCAGCTTAACAATTTGTAGCCTTGTCCACAATTTGAGCACATTACGAATGGCAATGAGAATGAGTACAATATGGTACTTATTTTCGCTGAGTGTACACACACACGCGCACACACACACAAACACACGTATATATGTCTCTTATATATAGCTGTTGGGCGGCTCCCGTTGCCACGTTGACTTTGGCATGCGATTTGCGTACTTGAATGCCACATTGCATCCATAAACTAACTGAGAATAAGACGTAAAATGCGAAATACCTTTTACACTCCGAATTGACTGGCGAACGGACGGACAGACAGACGGACGGATGGATGGACGGATGGATGGACTGACGGACGGACTGACTGGCTAACTTGCCTGCCGCACAAAGCCTTTCATTGATTAACGCCAAGCCCCACCCCTGCCCCGCCCATCAAGGCCGGGCGAGAAAACTCGCGATAACTGCCAATGGACACGCCACACGCAGGCGGAAAAGGGGTTTTTATGTTTCTTTATTCACATCATATCAAATCACTTAGGGGAATGAAGATTTAATTGGATGGATGCGCGCGGGCCGCGGGCGAGAAATTTCAGCATTGACAGCCTTTTAGTTTTTTTAAAAACCATTTAAAACTTGGGCCGTGGTTGGGTTTTAGCTATTTTATGCAGATTGAAGAGAACTCGATTACATAAACCACGTTTGGGTAATGAAACTTAAATGAAGCACTTAATTGGAATGCTTAAAAATTATATAGATTGGCTTCTAGAGGACTGTCAATACTGACAAAGTCAAGCCCAATTCCAGAAAATTTAGGTTTAAAACTTTTTTAATAATGTCAACACATTAAACAAGACATTTATTAATATTGTTGATCAGCCGAGATGATGTAACTTGGCAGACAGACGTCTCCTTGACATTTAATCTTTAAATAATACACTAAAATTCCCAAACAGATTAAGCTGCAATCTTATACAAAAGCTGCTGCTAAACAAATGTAGAGAATATCGCTGCGATCGCTGGAATTGTAAACAGCTGCACGATCCGAACATTTGACAGTTGTTTCAATAGCTAATAACAGAATTTATAGAATATAGAATAACAGATTGCCAGGCACTCAATGCCATATCTAGTTACACTGTGCACAGTGTGCGAAAACCAAATACTAAGCGAATTGAATGACTGACAGACTGATTGGAGTATAAAGCGTACATCAGCAGCTTTATCTGTGGCTCCAGCTGGCGAGCGAGTGACGTAATTAAGCAAAGGTTTTTATGATGTAGCCCAACCCTCTTTGCTGCCTTTGCCCAGATAAAAGGCGATAAACAAAATAAACAGCAACAGATAAATATATATGTGTGTAGAGTGAATAAACAATCAAAATAAACTGCACAAGTCATTGCGAGTAGCGAATTCCATTTTGCATAAATCTTTTCATTCATTCACCCAACATGGCGACAGCTTCAGACTTGAGACTCGTGACGAAGGCGAACAACAACAACAACAACAACAACAACCAGAAAGTGTTGTCTATATATAGACTGCATATGCATACAGTTCCAATATGCGAATAATAAACTTATTATAATAATCCTTATCAGGTCGCCATAGTCAACGAGGCTTCCTTTTGCCACGCGATGACTAAGCGCCTGTGCTGACGTCCAATCCGGCCGTGGAGCGTGGCGTGGCAGGGAGGGGCGGGGCAGTCGAAAAGGAAATACTCGAAATTCCAATGAGTTTGCCCACTCGCATCGGTTGCGCTTTGGTTTCAGTTTCTCCACAGCTCCACAACCACATCCACATTCCCGTCCACCTCCACTTGCCACTTGCCACTTGAGTTCCGCGTAATTAAGAAACATTCCAAAACAATAAACCATATACATACATATTTATATGCCGTAATATATGGCCAAAGACGATCGAACTCAATAGAACAAACTTAATATCTTGTTGTTGCTTCGTTCTGCTCGGAGCTAAACTTGTATTTTCGGTTTATTTTGCGTTCTTTCGGCATACCCTGTAACTATCAAATGAACGTAAAGGGTGTGATAATTGAAACTGAAGCCAGCTAAATATAGTTTACTTTAAGCATGAGGAACGGAAATATACAATAAGAGCTCTAGTGGAGCTTCTGGTTTTCTTTCCAGTTAAAGAAATATGTCAATGATATAACAGAAAAAAAGGGAAATACCCAAATTAATCGGTTCAAGAAGATAACCGTTCAAGGAAGCTGACTGTTCGTTGGGCTTTTACTGTACATACAGTGGTGGTCAAATAATTGGACACATCTATTTCATTCGACATTTCGAATACTATCACCTATCAAATATGGCATATGACTTCTTAAAGGCCACGTGTAGATACATTTCTTGTAGAAAACCTGATATTTCCTCATTTTCTTATCTTTCCCTTAGCTCTAGACACTCTAAAGCTTTTTCAAGGGTATCTTTTAGGCAAGCACTCTTGATTAGGTCAAATTGTTTGATGTTTTTTGTTGTTTTCTGCTTTTGTAGATTGTGTTTGGGTTGTTGTTTTTGAAACATGTGTGCGGCAGCAGTTTGAAAGCCAGAAGTATCTGTATCTATAGCTGTAGCTGTAGCTGTATCTACATACATTGCCATATACATATACACATGCATACACATACATATCTATGTACAGATGCATGTACTTTGTTGTTCTTGTGCGGTGCACAAATGAAAATGCTGAGGCGTTAAAAAAATAGAGCACACAGTTGTTATTTTTGTATTTAATTGTTATTGCCGTCTACATAGTTGTTTTTGTTGTTGTTGTTGTCTTTGGTGTTGCGCATTTGGAGCACTGAATTTTGATACGATACAAATTTTCTTGCTTAATTTGTTTTAATTGAGCTTGAAACATGAGGTAAACATTTGCTTTTTGATGTCACACAAAATGGAACACATTATTTTCTTTTAAATTTAAAGAAAGCAGAGATTCATAAAATATATTTAAATATTCTTCAAGTCTTCTGCAGATAAATGTGGAGTCAAGAGTCCCTCAAGTGTTTCTCAAGTTTGCATAAATTTGTAATATCTGGAGAGGCTATTGTGAAACTGCAATCTTTTGTATATGCATACATATGTATCTTTCAAGAAGGTATCTTATTTTATTTATAAACATAAAATCACGTTAAGTCAAACCGTTTAAGCATTTCACACGTGCAAAAACGCAATTAATTATAGGCGCAAATAAACAACAATACGGCCAGATCGTTAAATAAAGTACGTCTTCAGTTGATATATATGCTTAATATAGAGAAAACACGTTAACAATTCGAAAGTTGTGGGACAACAACTCATTTCGGGCGACTTCGACTGCGTTTGCGACATGGGGAACAAGTGCAATAAATATTGTGAATGCAATCCGAACTGCAGCACAGCTCAATTAATGAAGCATGCAAAAAGCTATTTAAATGCAGCCGATTAAAACGTGTCCAAAATTGGGCGCAACAAAACTGACGCCCACAAACGCCACAAAACTGGCCCAGATACAAATCCGAATCGAGTTAAGTTTTTCATTTGCATGTTTTTACTCAATGAATTTGTGTGCATGTGTGCGTGTGTGTGTGTTTCTCTATCGAAAATGAATGTACACGCAGCACACTTGAAGCGGATGCACAAGGCGACCACGTCCAATTCAAGCAAAGCCCACACAGCGACAAACTACAACTGCAACAACAACAACAACCACAACAACAAAAAGAAGAACAACCATGGAGAGCGCGACAATTTGAGAGCGTTGACATGGAGTGAAAATGAGCTTTGATTTCTTTATGTGTGATTTGTTTATGTGGCTGGCTAGCCAGACCATAACTGTAGCCTATGAATAAGGTCAAAAGCAATGTGCAGAGAATCAGACAACGACAATAACAACAACAGCAGCGATCATTTATATTTGTGGAGATAATGGAAAGTATACAAAATACGCCCACAATATAAAGCCACAAAAGCCGCAGCGAAATTTGCCAAGTGATCAAACAAAACAACGTGTGGAAAACAGCACAAGAAAAAACGGTAAGTGTGACGCTGACAGCGACGCTAGCTGCGACTGCGACTGCGACGGCGACAGGCTAATGAGTTATGACAAAAAGCTCAAAATGAGCGCACAGAGATTGAAATGCAAATAAAAAGCGGACCAATGAAATAAAAACAAAAACAGCAAAAAGCGCGCACGTATCTTGCAGAGACATACAGACACACATACATAAACGTCTAAAATAAATAAAACATCGCAAGCAGTGGAGGAGGACGCGCAGTAGCAGCTGCCTAGGCAAACTAGCTGGCAGCGCAGCATACAAAACGCACACATACACAGTTATACAAATCATATGTATAAAACGAAATATAGAATTGAAAATAACACTAATAAAATAAAGTCAGGGGCAGCGCTACGTCAGCGGCAGCGCGATGAGGTAATACGCTGTGCTTGTTTTTAACTTTATGAGCAGCCGCACAAAATAACAAAAAACACTTATACGCTGCCACAGATAGGTTTATAAGAGCATAAAGGACTCTTATTTGCTGCATTCTTATAGGTATTGGTTTTGTGCATGCGCTGCGCAGACGCAGGCGCTAAGCACAATGGCAGCGCGTGGGCGCGCATCCAGATTACACAATTAATTTGCTTATTTGTGCTTATTTTTGTTATATTGTTATCCATGAAAATAACGCCATATGTCACGCACTTATACACGCAGCGACCGCAGCACACATTCGCACATGCACATACATATACAACGGCCAAAAATCGTCGATAACTGGCGCACATGTATGTATATATAGACGTATTTATATACCTTTTGCTGAATTTTCTTGCGTTTTAAATTTTTATTTATTGCCTTTTGATATTTGAACTTGAATATCGCACATACACACACAGAAACACAAATATATATATATATATATATCGATATCGGCCACGGCACGTATCGGCACCGACGACGGCTAAAACTCAACTGAGGCGCGCCTACAGCAGCGCGCTGAACGCAAGCGGCTCAAGAGAGCAAGAGCGCCTAGAGAGCCGAAATGAAGAAATGAGCACCACACATGGCACCTGCTGCGCTCAGTGCGCTCTTTGGCGCTCGATCGCCTTGGCAGGCAAATGTAAACAAAACAAAAAGTGGTAAATAGTGAGGAGAGCAAAAGAGACCGAGCGGGAGAGCGCAAAAGAAGGTGATGGACCCATGCCAGTGGGTGCATAACAAAGGCAAGAACAATAACAACAACAACTTTGAATGTCGTGATGACTAATTTCTGTAAGCGATGGCAAATTTCTTGTTGTGTTCCTTGTTGTTGTTGTTGCCCTTTTGTTTTACAAATTTTTTGCACTACGTAAAGAGGAAGCGACAAAGTGGAAGTGGAAATGGAAGTTGAATAGTCAGCCAACCAAAAGTGTTAGTCACTTTCAAATTAGTTGGAAAAGACCTCATGGTATTCGTTAGTTTCATTCATTGCCAGTGTGCGTAAACTGATTAGAAGGCACTGTAGGCGTTTGAGGCAGACAGCAAAATAATTTGTCACACGATGCAAAGACCATAAATGAAATTGAATTGCGAGCTGCATTAAGAATGAATATACATACAGCTGAGTATATGGGTAAGTAAATACGCATCTGCATACTGACAAAAAAGTGTGTAAACAAATGAGGCGAGTTTCTTCACAGTTTTTGCTGCCTCAGTTCGGTGGATGAGTCGGTCGTGACGACGCCCCTTGTTTTCCAATTATGCTCAATTATTGACACAGTCATTAGGCAATTGATGAAGCGCTGCTCCCTCCTGCCGTCATACAATTGAAACTGTGAAATCTTTAAGCCAGCGGGAGACGCACACGCGCTAAGTCCCCGGGCACCGATTCTGACTTTTGAGGCACTCTCAAGGGTTGCAATTGCAGTTAATTAAGGCAATTCGTATTGTCTGAATTGAAAACTGTAAGCTGAGAATCCAAGCACAACTCAATCAGTTGCTGCATTCTTTAATTTAACTCTGCAAGACACAGCTAAAGTATGTGTACTATAAAAGACGTTGACTTATCTTATCTTTACACGCGCGCTCTAATCTTACGTATAGTTCGCTTTGTTGGCTCTCAATCACTCTCCGTACACCCGATAAAGAAGTCAAGCATAACAATAAAGTTGATAAGTTTTTGCCTGGTGTACAAAAAAAGTCATCCGACTTGTGTACACACTGCATAAATTGATCATATACAAAATAAGAAAAAATCAAACGTGTGTTCACACTGCCAGCAATATATATAACAGCTGATATATATATATATATATATATATATATATGTGTGTATGTGTATATGTATACATGTATGTGTACACACATATGGATATAGGCCTTTTGCTGCACAAAGCAATTAAGAGAATGGCGTAAATGTACCGCAACATGATTTTCTTACACTAAGCAACATAATTTAACCAATGTTTAATAACACACCGCACTCTTGTGGTCAAGTGTTGCGAAGGGACGTAGTCCGGCTTTGCGTTAATTAAATTACATGCGGAATATTTTATTGTTGTTATTGTACCCCCAACTGTGTGTAGAGGGGCAGGCAGGTAGCGACCGAAGTGTGCTGCAACAGGGCACTCGCAGTTTTGTGGCAAATAAAGTTGAACTTAATTAGCATATACGTGCGCCAAACAAAACACACACGCAAAGAATCAGACACACGCACAGACAGACAGACAGCATGCGGGTGATGGCGGCAGTGGCCGCCACTGGAAGCGCCAGCTGGTCGCGAAAATCATTAAATTTGCTTACGGCGCCACAGAAACGGGTCAGAATTCGCGTGACCATCATAACAAATGTTTAAAGAGCACCACTGGACGCTGCCGCTGACCACCCCAAAGGAGGGAGCTCCAACAGCAGCAGCGGCTACAAGTCTGCAGCTGAATTTGCACATGCTTACTTTGCCTGCACACAACGCGAAATCTTTGAGTTCTTCAATTGCACGCGAAAGTTGGCTTATTTAATTGTTATAAACTTACAGAATTACGTGGGAAATCAGGTGCAAAGATAGTTAAAATTGTATAAATAAAACAACACAATAAAACGGGGCGATAGAATGAGTCGCGCTTATCGGCACTTGCACTGCAACACTGTGCATAACTATCGATACTTCTGATACATCGTGGGCGATAGATATTGCTTGGAATATTTCGATAGTTGCGCATGGCTGCCTGCGCAGGTGGGGCAAAGGCGCCAAATTTAAATTGCGGCTATTTTCTACTACAAATTTTTAAGCAACTTAAAGACGTTTAAGCATGTTAATATTTATATAAATCGAAACGCACGAACACATATAACAGCATGATTGATGATAGTGCAGATGCTTGTGCGCACCCCCACATGGCTGTTTGATAAATTTGTCTGCCTTTCCTGCGATCAGCGCTTCCGGCATGAGTCTGTGCTTTTTATTTTCTGCCAGCCTTGTATACCCGGCGCAAAATTCAACCCCAAGTAGAGGCCAGATACGAATCTCAACTGTGCCAGAAACAAAAACAAAAACTAAAATCTTGGCCAGCCAAAAATCCATGTAATAGAAATCATAAAAATAAGGAAAATTCATGACTTTGGCAAAAACTCAGCGGACCGCATATCGTGCGACATTCTCAGCGGGAAGGGTGCGGGGCTTGACTTGACTAAGCGCTTAGCGCTGTTCTGTGTGTGTTGTTCTTCTTATTTGGGGTTGTAAGGCAGCTTCAGCGAAATAAAAATAAATTTAATGTTCCTGTTTTTCGACAACGTCGTTACTTGGGCTTTCCACCCATATCATATGCGTAATTTATGCTAGAAAACATCTCGAGCATAAACAGGAAGCAACATCCAACGTCCAACGTCCTCGGTCCACGGTCCACGTTCCGAATCGGAATCCGAGTCAAGTTGTAGTCGCGCTTCATGTTGGGCGCAAATTCAATTAATTTCAATCGAACGCCTGTCGTTTTGCGCATCCGGCATTGATGCCGATTTCGATCCCTTCGAAGATGTTACAAATAGATAGAAATATCCGTCAGACCAACGTTCGCGCGCGCCCTACGCCCATAAATCTCGGCGCATGCATGCGTTCCATTATTATGACGGGGCCCAACCCAAACTCCATACGTATCGAGAGCATACATGAAGTCCTGCTGCGTCATTGCTTTGGTTCCGGTTGAGTTTCTGGCGGCGCAGCCAAAGATTTATGTCACTTTGTTGGCACAACAAAACAGCCAAACACCGAAAGCCGAAAGCCTTTCCTCAAGTGACCCACTTGGGACTGACCAACAGCAGCAACTAATTGAGCGATCTTCCGGTTGGCTAATGGGTTAAAAGTGCTCGACTTGCGTCCATATATCTTGCGCATAGCTGCGATAATTTCGGCATTTTATCAACCAAAATTTAAGGGTTTTTCTTTTCGAGCTTGTCAAGATTTATTGGCCTCTAATTGCGTGCATGCATTCCAGTTCCAGCTCTCAACTGTCGGCGAGGTTTCCAATTGGCCTTGGGAGACGCATTAAAAATGTAAATTTCTTGACCATTATGGCTTATGTTGAGCCATAAATAAATAAAATCGTGAAATTTTAGAAGATTTTTCTTTAGAATACTTCGCATAATTTCGGTCAATCCAAACTGGTTTAGAATAAGAGCTAAGCACGTTTATACTGTGCACAAAGTTCCAACTCGGAGCTCGAACTCAATTTATGAGGATACGGTTCATCCAGTTGAAGGCAGTGAGAACAAGAGCTGGATGTCCTGGGTAGGGGATTATCTCAGTTATGATAAGCTATGGGCTCAAAGTAAATGACAGCCAATGCAACGATCGATTGCTTTTCTATCTTGGCAGAGGGTTAAGTGTGCCTTCGACTTTGCCCCCGCTGATCTTTCCTTTCTGATCTTTGATCTTTCATGCCTCTTGCGTGAATCCTAATTCAAGCTCTGGCTCTTAAGTTTGCAAAAGTTCTTTCTAAATTCCCCTCCAATAGATCAGTGCCTAGATCCCACAATCCACAAGCCTAGCTCTAGTTTTGCGACTCGTTGAACCTGCCCTACCCTGACAAAAATCTGTTGAATTCCCGGCCCAAGCGCTCGACTTCCAACTCTACGGCCATTTGGCCATGTCGTTGCATGCTGCGGGCCGGATAAATAGACTGTTGAGTCATTAAACAATTTACGCAGCTATAAATTTACGCAATTTACTTATTGCGCTCGAGTTTGGCAAGTGCACACAAGCACCCCCTCTCTTCTCCTCCCTCTGAGCTAGGCAATAAAAAATCCCCCGGCACACACACACCGTAGACACACGCACACATTAACACATCTGTCCAGATCCAGTTTGGAGTGTCGACCGCCTGAGCGATTAACTTTTTGCATCCTTCACGCTTGCTGCGCTCCCCAGGACCAAAAGAAAAAATCCGAGCCCAGGACATCATCGTGCGGCTGGCAGGACATCTCGCCCACGCGTCGGCTGTTTGCTTAATTTTTTATTGCCCTCACGGATGCGTGGCAAGATTTGAAGGCCTGCCGCGCCTTGTGAAAATTTTAATGAAATTGTCATCAATTAAAATTTTGCTCTTCCATGTCCGTGCTCCAGACGACAATGAGTTGGCATAAGTTGCAGTGTCCATTGTGGGTGGATTTCACTTCCGTCTTTTACGACCGAGACGTCTCCTCAGCCACGGCCAAGGGTTTAACTCGATGTTATGAACTGCTCGGCATGACAACAATAATCATAATCATAATAATGCGCATAACTCTGGCCTGGGATCGGGCGCAGCTATAAAAATAATTTGTGGCCATGTTCGGCTTGAACCCTTAAGCCAAACCAAAAATTTCACTTTCTAAAAAACGTGTTTAAGGGGTTTCAGCCTGAGAGGCAAACGGCTGCCGGCAATTTGTAGTCGTTTGCTTGGGTTTTCCCAAACGCCACTTAATGGCTTTTCATGCCATTTTATTGTCTTCAATATACATTTTCATTTCATGTATGCAAATGCGTTTCGAGTGCTCACAAATTTGTCGCACAGCCAGTTAACGGCCAGGCGGCGCTTTTGATAGTTTTGAGCAGCAATGAAAGGCTGAGCAATTGAGCTATTAGAGGTTCGAACCCGACAAAGCTGGAAGCTCCAACCACAAACTTCAATTTGGTATAAAATGAGCCTTAAACAGCTTTAGAGACATTGCCTAAAGTTAATTGGATGCCAAATTGACCAAACCATGAACAAAAAGCCTAACCTCGAGAAGATCGGATGAGATTTGACCAAGTTATGGGGGTGGGAAATTTCGACCTATGTCTATCTACGAATCTTGGGCTAAGATTTTGACATGAATTTGTACTAAAAAAAGTGTATTCAGGTTTGAATGCCAGATTAATAAGGAGGGAAAACCATGAACAAAAAGCCTAACCTCGTGAAGATCGGATGAGATTTGACCAAGTTATGAGGGTGGGAAATTTCGACCTATGTCTATATACGAATCTTGGGATAAGATTTTGACATGAGTTTGGACTAAAAAAAGTGTATTCAGGTTTGAATGCCAGATTAATCTGGGGGGAAAACCATGCACAAAAAGCCTAACCTCGTGAAGATCGGATGAGATTTGACCAAGTTATGAGGGTGGGAAATTTTGACCTATGTCTATATACGAATCTTCGGCTAAGATTTTGACATGAATTTGGACTAAAAAATGTGTATTCAGGTTTGAATGTCAGATTAATAAGGAGGGAAAACCATGAACAAAAAGCCTAACCTCGTGAAGATCGGATGAGATTTGACCAAGTTATGAGGGTGGGAAATTTCGACCTATGTCTATATACGAATCTTGGGCTAAGATTTTGACATGAATTTGGACTAAGAAAAGTGTATTCAGGTTTGAATGCCAGATTAATAAGGAGGGAAAACCATGAACAAAAAGCCTAACC
The DNA here is from genome assembly GCA_037075305.1 of Drosophila kanekoi. Classification (NCBI taxonomy): domain Eukaryota; kingdom Metazoa; phylum Arthropoda; class Insecta; order Diptera; family Drosophilidae; genus Drosophila; species Drosophila kanekoi. The sequence goes on from JBAMCE010000141.1 coordinate 9,301,471, forward strand.
TCGTGAAGATCGGATGAGATTTGACCAAGTTATGAGGGTGGGAAATTTTGACCTATGTCTATATACGAATCTTCGGCTAAGATTTTGACATGAATTTGGACTAAAAAATGTGTATTCAGGTTTGAATGTCAGATTAATAAGGAGGGAAAACCATGAACAAAAAGCCTAACCTCGTGAAGATCGGATGAGATTTGACCAAGTTATGAGGGTGGGAAATTTCGACCTATGTCTATATACGAATCTTGGGCTAAGATTTTGACATGAATTTGGACTAAGAAAAGTGTATTCAGGTTTGAATGCCAGATTAATAAGGAGGGAAAACCATGAACAAAAAGCCTAACCTCGTGAAGATCGGATGAGATTTGACCAAGTTATGAGGGTGGGAAATTTCGACCTATGTCTATATACGAATCTTGGGCTAAGATTTTGACATGAATTTGGACTAAAAAATGTGTATTCAGGTTTGAATGTCAGATTAATAAGGAGGGAAAACCATGAACAAAAAGCCTAACCTCGTGAAGATCGGATGAGATTTGACCAAGTTATGAGGGTGGGAAATTTCGACCTATGTCTATATACGAATCTTGGGCTAAGATTTTGACATGAATTTGGACTAAAATAAGGGTATTCAGGTTTGAATGTCAGATTAATAAGGAGGGAAACCCAAGAACAAAAAGCCAAACCTCGTGAAAATCGGATGAGATTTGACCAAGTTATGGGGGTGGGAAATTTTGACCCATGTCTATATAAGAATCTTGGGCTAAGATTTTGACATGAATTTGGACTAAAAAAAGTGTATTCAGGTTTGAATGCCAGATTAATAAGGAGGGAAAACCATGAACAAAAAGCCTAACCTCGTGAAGATCGGATGAGATTTGACCAAGTTATGAGGGTGGGAAATTTCGACCTACGTCTATATACGAATCTTGGGCTAAGATTTTGACATGAATTTGGACTAAAAAAAAGTGTATTCAGGTTTGAATGCCAGATTAATAGGGAGGAAAAACCATGAACAAAAAGCCTAACCTCGTGAAGATCGGATGAGTTTTGACCAAGTTATGGGGGAGGGAAATTTTGAACTGTCTATATACGAATCTTGGGCTAAGATTTTGACATGAATTTGGACTAAAAAAAGTGTATTCAGGTTTGAATGCCAGATTAATAAGGAGGGAAAACCATGAACAAAAAGGCTAATCTCGTGAAAATCTGATGAGTTTTTACCAAGTTATGGGGGTGGGAAATTTTGACCCATGTCTATGTATGAATCTTGGGCTAAGATTTTGACATGAATTTGGACTAAAAAATAGGTATTTAGATTTGAATGCCAGATTAATAAGGACGGAAAACCATGAACAAAAAGCCTAACCTCGTGAAGATCGGATGAGATTTGACCAAGTTATGGGGGTGGGAAATTTGGACCTATGTAGATTGGACCATAAAAGCGAAGTTTATCAAGAATGTATTTCTAAACAATTTTTGTGTATATATGTGGAAGGGTATCCCCTAATCGAGCAGGCTATCTTCTGACTAAAGCCCTCTAGCCTGCTCTACCAAATGTAAATGGGATTTTATATCTGTGGGTCATTTATCTGTCCGTTCGGGGCCTAACCAAGAGACTAAACAGCAATTAAGCAAGCATTTAACATGTAACTGCTCGCAACGCCCCAGAGATGAGCTGAGATGACAACGGGGCACATGTGCTTATGGAGGGGGGCAAGAGACACATTACCTTGAGGATGGGGGAGGGTTGGGTTGGGCTGACAGGACAGTTTCCAATTCGCTGACTTGTCGCACCCAGTCAAAAGGCCCTCGACGATAAACGACGCTGATAGCGCGGCATTTATCAAGGAATAACAACTTGTAACAACAACAACAACAACAGGAACAACAACAACAACAACAGGAACAACAACAACTAGAACCCAAGCTCAATTGAGTTTCAAATTGATGTCAGCATTATCGGGAGCTGTCATCTAAAATTGTGCGTCCGGGTTGAGGGCGAACTGGCTCGTATTTATTCTTAATTTTTTCATCATTTATCAGCCGGAGCCCTGCGAAACATTTTCACATGCCCGCAATTGCATATTTATGTAGATGCGAATGTGCAATTTAAGTTTGCGCTTCGATTTAAGTGCTCATAAATAAAAATGCCGTCAAGCGACCAACCCCAGCCCCTCTGCTGGCCAACTGCATTGCACCCCAGCCCCGAGTCGGGCCCACCCCGGGCGAGAGCCTGTCAAAAAGGCAGCGGGAAAAGTTTGTAAACAAAACTAATGCCGACATGGGTGTTGATAAAGTTCTTCAAGTCGAACCGTCGCCGCCAGCCGCCATCCGCTTATTGAATTGCACTACACGCTTGATTGCCCACTAAACGGATGTGAGAGCCGGAGCAGGAGCAGGAGCAGGAGGCGGGGCAGGATCTGGGGCTGGGGCAGCAGGCACTTCGACTCATATGCGTGCATTCAGTGCAAAATGTGTGACATGTGGATTCGTCATACCAAAAAGCGCAAAATATTATCCAGTTTCGAGTTTTGTTCTGGTTTTTCGCAAAAATCACAAAGGGTGCCGGGTGCCCTGCCCAAATGGTGGTTACACTCGCCAGTTTTCCTCCAGTTCACATTGTATGTGTCTTTTCACATATCTAATGGGCTATCCTTTGTCATTGACTTGCCGTCGAGCTAATGGCATGAGAAACATTAAACATCTGACGGCTTTTCCCGGGGTTTTCCCAACGCCTCTCACTTAATATCGAGTGTGGGAGATTGCTTGATTAAGATTTAAATGAGCTACTACGCAGCCTAAAGGCAGTTGGTCAAGAAAAACTGACTAAAATATCGGAAAAAAGTTAATTGCCAATTGCTCAACACTGAGAAAATGTAATGTGAGGTTATGTAGCTCAGGTTTTCCCTGGGTTTGACCGAAGCGTCAAGATTTATATGGCTGTTGGTTAAGTAAATCTAACTAAAATATCGCAAAGAAGTACATTGCCCATTACTCAAAACATAACACACAATTTGAAGTCATGTAAGGAAGGAAACTTGAATGCACATTGAGGCTATGTACATATGCATATTGAGGTTATGTAAGGAACAGTTTGTACAATGAAACTTACCGATCTCCGTCTGCTATAACAAGGATCTTACTTAGAGTACTTCTGTCCATATATGCCCCAGGAGATTTTAGTTTGATCCTTAACGTATTCTTTGGAATTTGATTGGGGAATCCCTAGGGAATCGAAGTTTTTGCTTATAGCTGGTAATCCTGTCCATATAACTATGAAGTTTTTGGAATTTCCTTTTTGTTTCCCAAATCTGTTTCATAAATATTTCAGTATCTTTAAGAAGAATAGAGAAGTTATATGTTAAAGTTAATACTTTACAACTTCCTTTTTAAATTCCCTACTAATTAATTTATCCTAAATATTTCTACCTTTTACTGTTACAAACAGCTAACGTTTAACCCAACAAGTGATTAGCTAATTAGAAAACCAAATGCCTTTTACAAATTGCAACAATGCTTAATCCAGAATCTCCCCCTACTCTGGAGATGCTGCTGGGTTCGTTTGACAGTTATGGAAATTTATGATTCATTACCAGAGATTTAAGCTGCGTTAACTGGAACTGCCCTGGCCGTATCCTGGCCATATCCCATTCGCAATGTTATCCATTTGTTGTTTGCGCAACATTTGTCACGCAAAGGATGCAGGATGTGGCGAGCATGCAGGAGAATCACATCCATTTAGCGAAACCATCCACCCGGCTACATTGCAATAACTTTGACTTTGATTTTATATCCTCTCATTTTCATTTTTTTTTTGTTCGCAAATGTTTGGCAAATGTTGCAAAACTGTCCTCGCTGCGAGCTGGGGATTTATGAATTTCATTTACTAATGGATTGTGGTAAACGAAAAACTCCACAGATGTGCAAATATGCCCGGTGGATTATTAAAGTTATCGAGAACTACAAAATATTCATAATTTAAAGCTGCACAATTGAAATGAGATAAGGACAGGAATGCAATGGGATAGACTAGACACAATTCTGACGGCAATAGTTTTCAGTACATAAATTCGAAATTGATTAGGGGTAGTCCCCACTCAAAAGTATTCAAGTGAAACTAGAAAACAGCATGGCATTTACCAGTTTTGACAAAGTTATAGAATCTATCAGAACTAGCCGAAAAAGGTATTCCTAAGGAAAATCAGTCTAGTAACGCCAAGCTTATGGAAGTTCGAAGTCTGGGATAGACCCCACTTTCTAAAGTTCAAAATATGTCTCATGAATTTTGATAGAACAACTAAAAATTAGTTTTACAATTCAAATCCAAAATCAATCCAGAGATTAAGACATGGCCAAAAAGATAACGTCTTTGAAAAGCGAATCTGTTTTGACAAGGTTATGGAAGTTGAAATCTTAGCTGAGGCATTTTTTATAGACTAACATTATTGACAGGAAAATTTGGATGCTAGATTAAGAGATGTAAAAGGAGTCAAAAGGAGGTCTAAATACTACGCTCGATTAAAAGCTTTTCATTTGAGCCAAAGTTAAAGAAGTTTGTATACTAGAAAGTTTCCAGTAGAAACTCGGAAATTATAAACTTCGTTTTCTAATTTAAATGCAGAAACAATCTAAAGTCCAAAAGCTTGCCAAAAAGGTATATATATATATATATATATATATATCGAGTTAGTTTTATCAAGTTTTTGGATACAAAATAAACCTAGAAGTCAAATGGAAGCCAAAATGCTGTACCTTTTATAAAATAGTTTCCCTTAAGTTGGAGAAATTGGAAATCTGGAAAGATTCTACTAGACTAAACAATTTACTAAGAGACATAACATAACAGATATTAGAAATTTGTTGGCATAAGTTTTAAGAAAACTAAAAAAATTGTTTTGATTATAATGGAAAATCAATCTAGATCAAGATCAATCAATTTAGATTAGCCATGGCCAAAATGGTATCCTTTTTGAAAATGGTTCTGGCAAAATTATGACTATTTGAAGCCTGAAAAGGCATCAAGAACTCAAACTTTAGATAAGAACAAGCAAGAAATGTTGCGAAATAGAAATGAAGAATCAATCTCAAGATCAAATGTTGGTCGAAAACTTAGACCCTATATGAAAATCGGCATGGCCTTAATGAAGCTATCAAGAGTTTAGCTTCATTTAATAACTAGAATCCGGGCTGAAATCGGATGTTAATATTATCTTGGTCAGTTTTAAGTATTTCAATTCTAAAAGCATTTAACTATATCCCTTGCAGAATTATCTTAGCCAATGCTGTTTAACTATTCAAATAATAATAAATTTAATGAATTTCCAACAATTGTAGAACATTAAAATGGCTGTTAGAAACTGGGAAGCAGTCGGAACAAAACGTGGCCATTTTGTATGCCTGTTTGCCCGACGCCGATTGGCTGTTATAAAAACACAATAGCCTGTCGTGCTCTGCCCCCTGCCCATGCCCCTGCCACAGGGGGCAGACCACGTTTAACTGGTCCTGCGCACTGTCCGCCTCTGGCGTGTACATAATGTGCGCAGGTCTTTATATAAGCGTGTTGGCTATATACTTACCCGGCAGCCGCAGCATCCAGCAGCCAGCATCCAAAGCAGACTCGAGCCCAAACCCGAGGCGGGCAAAAACAAAATTTATAACTTTGGAGCGACTGCCGTTGGCTTCTGTCCATTTATCTTTTGGCTGAGGTTTTTTCGCTCGGTTGGGTAGAGCCTCAAGCCCCAACCGGGCCCGTCCACAATACCACCAATGGCAGTTACATTTTATGGCCAAAGTTTTGCTCTCCTCCCGCTCGGCTGGGCTGCAATGTCGCCAAAGTGGCGCCATTTTTGCCGCATTGTCGCTGGAAACGAAGATTTTTCATCATTTTTGCTTACGAGATACGCTAACATTTCTATACTCTAGCATTTTATATAAACATTAATCATATCTTAAGTTATGTCTTAACGTTTTCTTCTAATTATAATTCTCTTGATTTCTTTCTTTACTTTAAACATTCTTTACTTTAAACATTGAGACTGGAATGGAACATGTATAAGACACCATTTCTCATGTCTATTATAATTTATAATAATTATATAATATTCAGAGAAACAAAATGTGATAAATTCAACGCATGGCTTCGGTTTTATGCTAATAACAAAAGCTGCCAAACTTGTTTTTCTTTTATGTCACAACTCAAAAGTGGCAAATGCTTTAGCTCGCGTAACGTATAAAAAACATAAAGTATTTATTTATTTGCTAAATTTACGGAATTCATTATGTATTATTATTATTATTTTCATTACGGTTTTACATTTTTTATTTTCCTTCATGTTGTTTTCTTTTTTTTTAGATATTGAAATGCAGAGTTCACGGCTGTACACACTGATATGCACAGTTTTGAGAGTAGACCGAAACTTTAGACTTGGCTAAAACAGATTACAAGAGGTTACAAAAACAATATATGAATGTATGCAATGGGGGTATGGGTGGGAATAGGATCTACTTGTGAACTAGGGCTGCAAGGAATTTGTCTTGTGGCTTTTGTCATGAGGCTTCTTCATTGTTCTAGTTACTTGTTCAGTTTCGTTTTCAAATTAAGTCACATACAATTTTGGAGACCTGGCTTGAATCAATTAGGTCTACGTAAAAAATAAAACAATTATACAATATTGTAGAGCAATCTAAGCTGAAGTCTTCAGTATTTCATTTCAACTAAATTTAGTTGTCGCCTAATCAGGTGTGTGTGTGTGTGTTCGTTTTGCGTGCTGAGCCGAAAGCCTAATAGAACTTTTTCGCTTGCGCCTCGCTGCGGTTTCTGCAAATTGATAAAAAAAAAGAGATCAGTTTAGGTCAAGCAACTAGAGTATCATTTGGGCCTATTTACTTGAATATATTGTAGAGAAATACTAGCAGCAGTTGGACAACGGTTACGCTAAGGAATAACGTGACACCCACGCAGCTTCCGGTGGGACAAGGCGCCACCTGGGCCGAGCCCTGTGGCATACCCAATCTGAAAAATATGAAGAGCTTAGCAACATGTACAAATAGAATTGGATTTGAGGGCAACTAACCTTTGGCCCACATGCGAGATGCCCTGCTTGACCTGATTCATGCCGTCGCGCATCTCGGCTATCAACGTTTGCACATCGTAGCCCGTGGACTGAATTTGCGCTGTGGGCGCGTTCTTCTGATTGATCTGTATATTATCAGTACGCACATTGATATCGCCCGCAAGCTGGCGAATTTCGCGTATGGTGCTGAGCAGAATGTTCTGATTGGCAATCAGTAAATCCACATCTTGCCGCGTGACACCAACGCCGGCGGGTAGCTGCTGCAGGGGCACGCTGCCAGCCGCTGGCGGTGGCAGTGCTTGACCAGCATTGGCGGCCAGGCCACGCGAGACTAGAGAGAGCGTGTTCTCCTGGCGGCCAATGATCTCGTCAACCTTACGCGACAATTCACGCAGATGCTCAGCTATTTGGGACTGACCCTGCCAGATTTGACGCAACTCGCGCTGATTCTCCGACTCGTAGAACTCGTCCCAGTCTTCCTCTTGGTCTTTGTGCTGTAATAAAGTGCCAAAAGAAAAACCCACTTTAGTTCAATGCATACTATCAGCAGCGCAGATAACGCTTGTCTATCACACAATTGGCTGTCAACGTGGATTAGGCATAATTTATGAAAGCCTATTGCCACACGCCTTGAGCTCTGACAGCTGATACGGGGCATTTGATTGTGTGTTACTTACCGCTTCATCCGGATGGTCTTTCTTGTACTCCTGCTTTTGCTTCTCCAGCTTGTCCTGGTACTCCTTGTATTCTTGCGTCAACTTCTCCTGATTGTCCACCTTTGGTGGTTCCTGCACTTGGCCCGCTGCATGCAGCGATGTGGTCAAAAAGTGGAACACATCGTGATCATCGGCCAGGCCGCCAGTTGCCGCTGAAATGCCAAAGTAGCCGTGCTTGGGCAGCTGCACACCATCGGCGCGCAGACACATCTCGTAGTCATCGTTGTTGTTCGACATGCCATTGTGGATGAGCACAGTGAGCACATTGTTGTAGTACTCGATGCGAGCACGGGTGGGGAAGGGCTTGTTACGGAAATCCCTTAGGCAGCCGCTGAGCAACTGCGTCGTACCATCGTTGGCATGGTCGTACTGCTTGGTGCCGTCGTTGACCACAGCGCTGATGTATGGATTGTTGTGCTTGTTGTCGTTGTCGAACGAATCAAAGATGATAGCCAGGCCGTTCCAGCGATCGGAGGAGCCAAACACAGGACCATTATAGTCACCCTTCTCCGTAGTATACCAGAAGGCCAGACCGTCGGCTCCGATGCGGCCACGTCCCGTTACGCGGAAGACAATCTCCACATCCCACCAGTCAAAGTTGGTCTGTGATTTTGTCCAGATGGCGCCCTTTTGTGAGCGCAACGAGGGTGCCACGCGTACGCTTTCCGCACTGGCGATGGCATCTGAAATATAGAGCAACAGGTGGCGTTTAGTTTGTCCACAATTTGCATTTAAACAAAGTGCCTGCGTGTACACTTTGCTGCTTTGGCGTTGCGTTGTTCGATGTTTCGTCTGATGCTGGCCGCTATTTGTCGTCTTGCTCGCACCCGTGGCACGCATAGCAAGTGGCCTGAAGACGGCCAAAACAACTGACGTGGAGCTGCCCCCGTTTACTTACTTCCCCCGTATTCCCAGAACGGTACGGTGCCATCTTTTTGTGCCAAATACGGCGGCTTAAACGAGTACTTGTACTCAAACCGTCTATGCACGCCGATAGCACTAGGATTCACGTTGGCCGCCACATGGTTCTGTGTAATAATTATGCAGAAAAATGCCAGAAATTTGCAAATCGTTGGCAGCAGTAATTTCGACCCGGTCGCTTGCATCTTTCACAGTTTGACAGCGCCACTATTGTTGGCCTGCTCTACCAATAACATGCCAAGAGTTGCCGAGTTACCCTCAAAAAACATAAATATAATACAGCTATCGAAAGTTATCGATTGACACAGTGTCGTTAGGAGTGCGCGCGTTTGAGCAATGGAAACTGATTCGATATTTGTATGAGGTGGAAAACATTTATTTGGAAATTTTAAAAAGTGTTTACGTTGCAAGGTAAAAAATTTGCGTCTTTGTGAAAATGCATTCTAGAACATTGAATATATCTAAAAATGTTCGTTTCGAATGATTTATTACAAGACTCTTGCACATAGTCTTACATATATTATTATACTCGTACGTTTATTTCGTTTCAATTGCCTTTTGCTTGATATCACCAAAGTAGTTTTTTTTTTTCAAAAATTGTTTCATATTATAGTAGTGTTTACTTTTAAGTTAACGTCTAGTCAAATAGTTTTTACTGCCTCATTAGCAAATAGTGTGGGCTTTTGTGACATATTATTAGTTTGCTCAGCTTATAAGGGTGATACTTAGCTTGGTGTAAATGTCGGTGTCTAAGAGAGCCCTTCCTTCAGACTGGCGCTTCATTTTACAAATGTTAGTTACTCAATTCAATATTTAATCACAATCACTTAACCTTTAGTTGTGTGTGCGCTTTTAAATAAAGATTTAACAACAAAAGCCGCTGTTTGCAAAAACACAAGTCATTTTGTTTATTACAACAAAAAGAAAAAAAGATAAACAAACGTTGGTGCCAAAAGAAAGAGGTAATATGAGCATGCCTTAATAATTCGTACTTCGATAATAATAAATTAAGTTTAAATAATTTTGTGGATTGCAAAAAGTAGTACATACAAATGGATAAGTACTGCCAAAAATAATCTATACATATATATATATATATAGATATATATATATATATAATTTGTTTCATAGAATGTTTACTCTCGAACTTAGCCGTGAAATGAACGTGCGCACCCTACAGACTACAAAATACAAAAAACTATGTGTATATAATTGTTGCTTAATAATATACACGCTACAATATTTAATTGCGAATTGTAAATGTAAGATGGGCTTTATCTTGTGTATAAGATAAGACTTATTGCTATAGCGCTTATATGCTCTTCTTAGCTATCCTATTATATTTCATATTCATCAGTGCTCGCTTTGTTTCAATTCAATTATTGTTTCACATCTTGATATTGATGTTTTCTTGTTGTGTTCAGTGTCATCTTTTTAAAGCAAATTTATCTTTTGCTTTCTATTTTATCGTTTTTAAATTCAGAATCACTTTATAGCTTATGCACATTGAAAGTTTCTTACATTAAATGTGTGTTTGTTGTGTGTAGATCTTGTGTGCGTGTGTATGTGTGTGTGCTTGTGTGTGTGTGTAAATCAATTCAAGCTAATTCCAAAACGAACGCAAATCGGGCATTAGACATTTAGGAACGAAATTCAATTTGCGGACAACTTCTCAGTGGCAGTTAACAAATGTTTGTGTGTGTTTCATAAACTGTTTAACAAATGCGAATCTTATTGGGTGTCTATTACTTAATGACTTGCATTATCTGTTTGGATGTGTGTGTATGTATGTGTGTGAGAGTGGCTGAGGTAAATAACATAACATAAACTACTACAATTATACAAAATTAAAAACCCTAAACTCGAAAAAATACACGCAATACTCTCTAAAAAGATTCTCTGCTTGACTCTAAAGACAGTCGATCCTCTTATATTTTTTGCTTTTTAGTGCACGTGCTGATGATGCACTGCACTGGCCGGCGCTGAACCGAATGCGTTCATCAATTGACCCTCATAGATGGCAATGAAAAGCATAATGAGCACACCGCTGAGCATGCCCACAATTTGCAGCATAAACTGCGTCAGAGACTTGTGAGCAGCAGAAATCTCAGGCATCTGCAAATGGAAAGGCGTTTTAGTTATTTGAGCTATAGATGCACACAGACACCACTCACCATATCGACCAGCGCAATGTAGATGAAGAGACCTGCCGCCACGGCAAACATCCATTGGGCCACCTCCTGCGATTGGCCAAACACAATGCCAAAGATCATGCCGATGAAACTGAGCACTCCTGTCAACAGATTATAGTACACAGCCGATTTTACCGACATACCGGCCTTCATGAGAATGGCAAAGTCGCCCAGCTCGTGCGGTAGCTCATGACAAAAGACAGCCAAAGAAGTGGAGAAGCCACCGGCAATGTTCTCGGCGAAAGCGGCACCAATAGCCATGCCGTCGGTGAAATTGTGCAGGCCATCACCCATTATAATCATCCAGGCAACTGCGCTTAGAGTCTCAGGTGGCGAATGCACGTGTCCATGGCGATGGCTGTGTCCATGATGGGAGGATTCATGCTCGCGCAATATGACAGTCACATGATCATTCTTATCCTTTCCTCCATTTGCCGTTGCTGTATTAACGTCCAGTTCAGTGGTCACCGTATTGCTGCTGTCCTGTTGTTGGTGGTTATTGTGGTTGTGATTGTGGTGGTGGTGGTTCATCTCTGCGTAGTTGTTGTGTGAGGTGGAGAGCAGGGATTGTGCAGCCGCTACCGCTTCATTGGAACCTTCATGCTCAGACTTGTCACAGCGCCGATTGCTGCACTCGCCGCTCGGTGCATCGCCGCCAGCGCCAGCAGCAGCTGCCGCCACAGCAGACGCTGGGCCCTCATCCGGCAAATGCATCCATACGTCCTGCTTATTGTTCACCGTGATCTCGTCATAGCAATACGGATAAGAACTATACTTTTGCTTGCACATCCTGTCGCCCGCCACGGAGTTGTTTACCGAAGAGTCCGGATCGCGCATAACCTTGGCGCGAGAAGGTTTCTTTGTTTCCTTCTTCTCAACGCTTTTGCGCCACTCAGATATCATGGTCAGCGCATGCTCCGTCACATAGAAGAAAATGATGCCGCCCAGGCAGCCCAAGCCCTTCATGATCATGCCGTGCTCGTCCTGGCCGGCCAGCGACTAAAATAAACCGTCAAATATTAGAATATTCCATTAATGTAATATTGCGGCTACTTACGTGCGGCAGCAGATGCAATAGAGCATCTCCGGTCATGGTGCCCACGGCAAGCGATACGAGATACTGAATTATGTGCTTATAATAGCGGGAGTTCATGAATGGTATTATGGCCACGCCTACAAGGCCCAAAATTCCGCAGGCAAACACCGATGTAAAGGCATAAATCCACACTACAATAGAACAGCATGTTAATGAAATTAACTACGAAACTTCTACGGCAGACAGGCAGCAGACACAGAAAAGAACATTTATCTTTACAAGTTGTGTCATATAAGAACCTTAGTTTCCACATTTGATCCTATTTGAATATCATGATGTCAACGTGCTTCTGCTTAGTAGTTGCAGAAATATATTTAAACACAAATAAGCATTTGAGATAATAATTCTGATTTCAACCGATAGCATCTATGGCAGCTATGTGATAAGCAGACATTCGGATTTCTTGTACCCTTCAAGAGAGTACTAAAATTTGTTACTGGTAGTACGCATAGGAAAACATCTTTGTCCCCATAAAGTCTTTTGCTTCTAGATACATGCCGACCAAACTCAACGATTACGTCTACAAGAGTATTCAATCTTGGTCATGCATTGTTGTTTATGACTGAGACGGTTGTTTGCCCGAATACAGATAGACGGGCCTAGTATATAGACTCAGCTGTTGATGCTTATCACTTATACGTTTACGGAAGATTCCTTTTCTTCAATGTGTTATACGTTTCATGATAAGGTTTATAGACAAGACTGCATAAATGTTCCTTCTTCAGCCTTCCGCTTTCATCCCCCACCTACCATAAAAAATGTCATCTTTCTGGATCGCTTCGTATTTATCAATTTCAGAGAGCACATCGGGTTCTATGCACCCACCGCTGTTGGTTGCGAGTTCGTGCAGCAGAACTGGGCACAGATACAACAAATCGCGCTCGTTGAGCTCATAGTCTGTATGCGGCTGGGCTGAGGTGTCTAGTGGGGCGCAGGATATGCTGGTGCTGTTGCCATTGGGTGAGAGCGTACAGTTGGTCAGCAGCAGGCGATGCTCCGCAGCGTGGTCGCCAAGATGGCTGAGATCATGCGGCTGCACATGATGTACCAGGTTCTCAACTGGCACGCACTACAAATATGAAAGAGTATTAGTAAGGATAAAATTTGTAAAATTAATAAAATGTATAGCGAATGTCACTTACGCTATCGTTGCTGCTGACTAGCTGCTGCAGTCCGAGCTTTTGCAGCAGGCCTTGAAAGCTGCTGGCATTTAACGCATGCTCTTGCATCAGCTGGTGCAGGAAGTGTTCGGTGATCTGCGGGAGTTGTTTATGCGGCGATGAGTGTTCGTGTTCATGTTCGTGGCCGGCATGCCGCTTGTGTCTCCTGTAGGGCGGACTTGTACTGTAGTTCTGGGTATCGTCCTCATCGGCTAGCTGCCTCTGATCGGTGGTTAGTTCACTGGATGGACTCAGATTGCCGTAGGCTAGGCGCGCATTCAGCTTCATCTCTGTGCGCTGCGTGACCAGCATGTCTCCAATATGATCCTGGCAGTGCAGGCGCTGTGCGCACAGCAGGCACACCACACACACGGCCATTATGTGACGTGCCATCTTGATGGACGGGGCGAGCTCCGCTAGTTGACAATCTTGTGAAAGATCTGCTAATGCCGCTTCTCCCGCTGCCTGCTACTGCTCTCGCTACTGCTGCTGCTGCTTTTGACTCGTGTCTGGCTTATTGTCGTGTGTTGTGGGCCGCTCCGCTCATTATATATTCAGCAATTCGCGCGCTTTGTTGGATCTGCACTGGAACGAGAAGCCAAAGTGGAATTAGCAAACTTTTGGCTGGCTTAGTCAAGCGTGTTCAACGGCACTCCGAATACCCCCACGCTCATTACGCATGTGTCGATCGCAATTACAGAGGCCATTGCATAACTAAACAATAATGGCAATAACGAGCGGAAGTTCAAGTTCGTTTGGCGGCCACTTGATGGCTCCTAATATGGACACACAGTTTGTTGTGCCGCGCACACACTCACACACACACACAAAACTCAAAACACACAACTGTTTTAGCTGCAGCCTTAAATGGAGCATTGTGGCTGCATTTCTTGTTGGCAATTCTAAAAGAGACATTTTGGCATCATAAATAGCCAATCAATCAATTTGCAGTAGGTGTAAAACGATTTAAGACCTGTTTTATAATCACAGCTTACAAGTTCTGTGTAGGCGCCGGCTATATTTATACTCTTTTTGTACTGATAGTTGTGCAGCTGTGTATGTGACAGGCACAAGGAGGCATTAACGACTCCATAAGGTAGTCTTTACGATCGATTATCAACAGCTGAGTCCATCTAGTCCTATCTTAAAGAACTCGTCGATCTGAGACTCTAGAGATATATCATTTCAAAAGTTTTCGGCTACAGTTTCCATTAAGCAAGTCCAGTTTGATTTTAAGTATCAATGTCTTTTGCGTTTTTGTTAATTTGAATGTATGGACAAGCTTTTAGGTGAATGCACACAGTAATTCTTAATTCTATCTTTAAGCACTGAAAGTTTCGGAATGATCAGGTAATTAACACAGAAGTTTTATATGGAGCAAAGGAAAGAAGCAGCGTCCACAGCGTGCAGGTCTTTTAATGTAGGTATGTTTATCGGAATATCTGATCGACTTGTCTAAAATTGAATCTTATATGTTATACTCTTTTATAAATGATGTTTGCCTTATAATAACATGTATTTATATTCATTTACGATCCGTTCATGTTAGTTACTTAAAATGATGCGTAGATGCGTAGCTCCTAGCTGAGGTGAGCAACTCTCTCGATGTTCGAGCTGCTCTTCAAACTTTCTGCTCCTTCAAGTGTACACAAATCTTTTATTGTCGCCTAAAAATTTCACTATTTTCTGTGTATTTCTTTTAAATGTTTTCACTAATCTAAAATCGCACCCTGAGTAAAGTTAGTTCTGGACAGCTAAGTGACTTGCTCTTAAATGCACTGCGATTCGCAATTTCAATTGGCAGCAGCTCGTTAAAAGTCAGGTTAATCAGCGTGGCAAGAATTACGTAAAAAGTGGGAGCTGTGGGAGCTAGCTGTGGGCTCAGCTCCAAAGACGACGACGTCATCAGTTGGCGC
Source organism: Drosophila kanekoi (assembly GCA_037075305.1). Lineage (NCBI taxonomy): Eukaryota > Metazoa > Arthropoda > Insecta > Diptera > Drosophilidae > Drosophila > Drosophila kanekoi. Next base: position 9,316,545 of record JBAMCE010000141.1, read on the forward strand.
AACGCTGCAACGGGCTAAAGACCGACCGCAATTGGCGCGTGGCAAAAGTGAAAGATACGGGAAAGCATTACGAAAAGTTTCCCTACCCCCTGAAAATAAGCTGAAAATTGCATTGTTATTGCTGCAACTAGCAGCTGTTGTTGTTGTTGTTGCTGTTATTGTTGTTGTCATTCGAACAATTTTGCAATTGCGCACTGAGTGGGCTACCGGGCAATTAGTTTGAATTTCTGCCTGGGTTGAGCGCGCGGGCTGGCCAATTATTGATAAAACTTTGGCCAAAATATTTACGACTCGCGCGCGGGAGTGTTGGTTATTGTTGGGGAGAAGGGATGGAGGGCTACGGTCCTAAGGGTTCGCGTGGGTGGCAGATATGAGCTGGCGCATTACCTACGCAATTGCCTAACTATCATCGACCTAATAAAAGCGAGACGTCATCGTCGCCTCGTGCTGCACTAAGTTGGGCGTGTGAAGGTCACGCCCGGCAGTGGGCGGGCGGCGGGCAGCCCAGCGCCTTGCCATTGGCATTGCAATTGGCAATTGGCAAGGACATTGCTGCCACAGGCTGAAGGTGAAAGGTTGCAAGCGGATTGCAACTTGTTGCCAGGCGGACTCCACAAATAACTGGCAATGAAAATCAATTAAACATGTGCCAAAAATAATTGAATCGAAGCCACGAAAATAACCGAAATACTTTTCCACAGCAGACTAAGGTTTATTTATGGTTTTAATAAAATTTGATTTCTTTTTCTTGTTGCAATTTGTCAATTTGTCAATTTGTCGTTTCCAATCAAGTCGACTGACTACTCAGTCAATTGGTCAAGTGCTGACCGCCAATCTTTTCTTGATTGTTGTTGTATTTGCCTTTTTGTTTATTTGTAATCAAACCTAATTTACATTCAGTTTGCGTGATTTTCATGAAATAACATACACAATAAAAAAAATAAACACTGAGAGAAATTGCGGGCAAATTGATGCAGCAAAAAAGTTATAATGCGTTATTAAAGCACAGTCTGGCATCGGTTTTCTATATCATGATTATATTATAATGAGCATTTTCTAATTTTTTCTTATTATATATTTTGTCGTAAGCTCCAGCCCTTGCCCCACTGTCACCGCACAACAACCCAACCACCCACCCACCAGCAGCACTGCGAATCAAGCTCTGAACGCGCTTTCCACCAAAATCAAACTGAATAACGCGCGGCGCTCTCAGCTGGTTTTTATAGACAACATTTTATTACATTATTTTGTTTGTAGCTGCGCTTTATACATATGTGGGTTGATCTGATACAATGGGTGTCGCGCCCATTTCCGATCGCATAATCTGGGAGCAGAGCACTTTTGTCCAGACAAAGCGATCAAGGCGTGCTCGCAGTGGACCAAGTGTGAAATCACCTTGCAATTTAAATTGTAATTATTGTTAAATAATGTGCACAGGACAGATAAAATAACTAAACCCTAATAAGGCTTTATTTCATACTAAATACGCGATGTGATTGGAATATTAAATACACGTTTATGATCTATAATGAAAGCACTTTCAATGGAAGTTTGGAAATCTTTCTTGTGCCGATCTCTACAAGGATCCCAACAAAAACTGTTTCTATATTGTAGTTAACTTCTTTTTGCAGTAAACCTTTTCCGGGAAAAGTTTATATGGCAATAGATACATCAAAAGCAAATAACCTTTGAGGCACGCTTAGATCTTAACGTATACGCATATCTATATATGTATAAACATCAACTTCAGGTTTCTACATTCTGAATTCCAGGTTCTCCAAATATCACATAGTTCTGACGATCGTTTTGCTGTGCTGGCGAAATAACCAAATATTTTCCACGAAGTAACGCGAGTCCCCTGGGCCAATAAACTTCTAAGCTGAGTCATGCGTTTTTTTATCGTTGAATCTCCAATTTTAGCACTTTTCAAAACTGAAATTTCATACCCAAAGCCCCGCACACAGCGATAACAAACACACACACACACACACATTCACACACAGTTAAACAAACATACAAAATGCCTGACAATTCGGCCTGAAATTTCATTAGCCGCATTTCGAGGCGTCGTTTCACGTAACGTTATCTCCACTCGGCAAAAGCCGCTGACTTGCCAAATCGCCGCTCGGCTGGAACTGGCGCAAAGAGCTCAACGTGAAATTTCAGCCAGTGCCCGCCCAGATAATGATGATATTGTTAAGGCAACAAGTAAACCAACTCATACGCGCTCACAAGAGAGTTTGCAAGTCGAGAGTGGTCGACTAGAAAATACCCTGCATTAAGGATATGTCCCCATACAGAAGCTACACAACCGGCTGTGCTTCTTCTATTATTTGCTCTACATTTCTTACATTTTAATTTTGAATATCTTAAATATTCCTTGATTAAACTTTACGCATTTATCTTGGCTTAGTCGACTAGGAGATACCCTGCATCTAGCATATATCCCTATGCACGCCCCGGCTGTGCTTCTTCTATTCTGAGCTAAATATCAATTTTGAATTTCATTTGGCTGGACTTGGCCAGCGAAGAAGGGTATCTAGAATGCAAAAAAGTGAATTACCAGTTTACATTAGCCATAAAAGAACCTACACACCACATTCTTGTATACTCTTTAAAAGGTACTCGATCTTCGTGTGCTTTACAACCTGGCAGCGGAACAGTCATGATCCAATTACATTTAGTACAGGGTATAACAGCGTTACTAGCGCGCAAGAAGTTCTGGCTGGCAGCTAACTTGAAAATTGACAAGTATATTTGTTTAGACTGCCGCTCACGTCGCCTTCGAGTCAGCTCCTATCGTAGCCGCTCGGCCAATGTTGAGTGACCTTCTCATGTCCGTTGACGACGTCGCACTCATAGTAAGCAGTAAAATACGACGGGCCGAGTTTAATATGCTATATGCTACTGCTAGCAAACATACCTGTACACAGGTGTACACGTTCAAGACTGCGAACTGAGTGTATTGAAGGGCCACTCATTACAATAAATAATTCAGTGTAGATCTATATCAAGAATCATGCGGTAATCGCCTTGTAATGCCCGGCTTCCCGATGAGGTGCGTGAGGCGTGGGGGCCAGCCAGGCAGGCAGGCAGTCAGAAAAAAGGCAGGTTGCATTTTAAAATGCATGGCATAAAATATAAAAATTCATTTCGTTGCACCCACACACAGCTCGTGTGGCCAATTGTTTATAGCATTCGCAGTTGCGAGCGGTTCTAATTATGGTGTTCCATGACCATTGACAATTGATAAGACTCAAACTCTTTTTTATTGTGCCAGGAGTGCGCTCGTTAAGAGTGCCCAACTCGAAGATACCCTGTACCCAGGAGCTACTTACTCCAAACTGAGCATAGACAAAGCCAAGATCATATATACATATACTGCAGGCTGCACACTTGAGGCATGTTCCCTTTTATCTTCATTTCCCTGCTCCAAACTCGAAAAATGCATTCTTTAATAATTCGCCTGTTCATAGCACGATCTTTATGCAATTTGTATACCTTAAAGATGGCATTGAAGTGTGCGTATATACCTTGTTTTTAATCTGTTTAAAATATTCTTGTACTACCAATTAAATTTTGTGTATCCCATAATCTTCAAGGTATGCGAAAAGAAAAACGGGGGCTGAAAATCGATATTTATTGTTATCGAAAAAACGAAGATTTATCGATAATTTTAAGACAAACGGAATTGCTTTTGATACACACATACAGTATATGAAAAATTTGAACAGACGGACATGGCTAGAGCGACTCAGCTGTCGATCCTGATCAGGAATATTATCTATATATATATTCACTATCGAAAATATGTTCTTCACTTACATCCTTTCATACCTAATTCCCATGCGTAAGGTACAAAAATGTACTTTCTGAACACTTGAAAAGGTAAAACACATGTTGATATATGTGTCATTGCCGATATGCTCAATTTATACACACATATATGTATATCTACATACATATGTATGTTGTATGTATGCATGAATATTTGTTGAACGCCCACGCAGCAAAGGTCCTACCAAATTAGTCAGGTAATCTATGATAAGATACAACTAAATACAGATATTTATACATAATTTGTTATCTTGTAGTAATCAGAGCATTTCAGTTGGCCCAAATAGTAAAGAAATAAAATGTAGAACAGAAAATTCAAAACCAAAGAAACATTAAAAATTCGTATCGAATCATACTTGTGTATATATAATAAACATATATTCACACAAACACACACATACACAAGTGTCAAAAAAATCCATCGCACATGGACTGCGATGTGCTCTATAAATACATGCATAAGCGATGAATGGATGCGTGCGGGTAGAGGGGGCGCGGGTGGCCAAGGTACTGGCGGAGTGGCGGCTGCTGCACAACGCACACAGCTGTCATTATCGGTGTGAATAGAATCTTAGTTGAATCAAAGCATAAAACAAATACAAAATTTGAAGCAAATCGCATATCAACAAGCATTCACAGGGCCCACGCACTAACACTCACACACACACACTCACACATATGCTTGCGGAAAAATGCGGTCGTTTTGCAGTATGGTTTATAAACTTACCTGTCTACATACAATGTATATCTTTAACTCGAGCCAATTTTTATGTGTATTCTTATGTGTCAATTCCGAATTTTATTTTAAATAGCAGCTGCGTTTGGAGCAGCGAGATTGCACTCGTTTAATGATGTTCAAGTTGGAGCTGCGGTTACTGGTGCGGGAGTGGGTGCGGATGCGGCGGCAGCAATCTATTAAACACTGTGTGAGGCTGCGAGATAACGGCAAGTATTGATTGCGCTGCAATAATCTTCTCTTTGGACACAAAATATAGCATTTAAGGCATCAGCATCATGAGCTTGCGGCGTCGGCGACGAGGCGGCAATGTGGTGAATTGGGTTAAAAACCATGCACGAAAATAGCACCAACACGTTGTCGCGCGCACAATTTTTGAGTGTTTAGGCTAATTGATGGCGCATCGAGAACCCCAGCACATATACTTTAATATTTAAATAAATGCCGATTTACACATTGCACGCACGCTCCAACAAAAATTCGCAATTAAAAAAAAAATATGACTGCTTCTTCTTATATAATGCCATTCACATGACAATCAAAATGCGAATAGGAGCGAGAGAGAGCTCTGTTATGTTAAACCTATGTTATGTTAGGTGACATTGAACTGTAACAGACTGTAATGTAATGTGCGCCAAATATGAAAAAATTATAAATAATAATTAATTCAAAATAATAGTCAAATGAACTCAAAATTAGAGTTTATTAAAAATTTGCGTTCTTCTATAAAGGAATGTTAGCAATAAAGAGCGTTTTGATTTAATCAACGATTTTGTATCATTTACTTTAAAAAATGGGACAACACTGTCCAAATTCCAAACAAAGACGCAAACGCATATGTATATGTATGTAAATTACATTTTGCGAGGCGTATGTGCACAACATGAGTTCCTGGCGTGAAAATATCACCAGTTTACCAAGCGCAGTTGCGCAATTTGTCAACGAAAGCGCATCAACAGCGTCCACCTACCTGCATTCAGCACATTCAGGGTCGGGCACCTCAGTCTCCGAGGAGAGCGCTCCACAACACACAGACTTCAAGGCGTTGCCCATACCCGCATCGCTGGTGAAGGAGCAGTGGCGACTTATCTTCACTTCTGATGCCAACATACAGGACTTGCAGGCGGCCATTGCACACTGTCGGGATCTAGTCTTGTTGAGCGATGAATGCAGTGAGGAACGCCGTTGGCTTGTACGTCATCTGGTGGATCTACGTTATTCGCTTCAAGAGTTGGAGGAGGCGCAGGCTATTTCCAGCGACGATGTGGTGCTGATGAATGCCATCAAATCCGTCGTGGGTCACCATTTTGTGCCACACTATCCAAGCGCACGCAACCGCCTGCAAGCGGCTGCCAAGCGTTACTATTGCGATCACTGCACGGGCATCATCTGGCGAGTCGTGCAGGCGGCCTACATATGCAGCGATTGCAGCTATCTGGTGCACCAGAAATGCATTGACAGCGTGCAGCGAGTTTGTGCCCATGTTCTGGCGTCCGAACGTCAGTATCCCGTCGCCGATATCTGCCCCGAAATCGGTCTGGCGGCGCAGCGCTATAAGTGCGCCGAATGCTCGACGCTACTCAATTTCAGTAAGTACTGAAGAGTCTTCAGTCGCAGGTTACTCACATCATCTGCTTGCAGAAAACTCATGGATTGAGCCGCGCTTGTGCGATTATCGCGGTCTCTACTATTGCCCGTCGTGTCATTGGAATGATAGCTATATAGTGCCAGCGCGCATTGTGCACAACTGGGATTTTACGCCACGCAGAGTATCGCGCACAGGTCTACAGGAGATTCAGTTGTTCGTAGACAAGCCGCTCATCCGACTGGAGGAGGAGAATCCCAAGTTATTTGTATTTCTTGAAAAACTTTGCACCGTCAAGAAATTGCGCCAGAATCTCGTTCATATGCGTCACTATCTGGCCGCCTGCAAAGTGGCCGTTGAGCAGAAGCTCGTAGACCAACAGCTGGGCAGGCGCCGGCACCTGGCCCAGTCCAATGAGTTCTATTCCATTGGCGATCTCATACAGGTGGAATCTGGCGTCTTGGCCGATTTCCTGCAGGGCGTCTTCAAGGTATTTGACGTACACATACGTGGCTGTGACATGTGCCTGGCCAAGGCGTACATCTGTGAAATCTGTAGCAACAACGAGGTCATATTTCCCTTCGACGATGGCTGCATCAAGTGCGACCAGTGCAACTCCATATACCATCGTGTGTGCTTGACCCGCAAGAACATGATCTGCCCGAAATGTGTGCGTATCCAGGAGCGTCGCTTGCAGCTAGAACGTACTCTAAGCAAGCAGGCGGATAAGGAAATTGATATCAATGCCAACGATGCCTCCGATGAAGTGCAGCCGGCGAACACCACGTAACACGGCCACTTTGAAATGTTGTGTTTTTAACTCGTATCTGTGTAACATTGTTATTTTTAATGTATATGTACAGAAGACCGTCTCGTAGAGGCGAGTACTAAATATATATATAATAATATTTGCCCCTCCTTTCCCTGCAGTCTGCTCACTGCGCTTTTTTGCCATACTTTTGCCGATTGTGAAACTTGCGCGGATTAATGCCATATGCCTTGAGGCGGTCGTCGCTAATGCCATTGGGATTGGAATTACTCGGCTTGCCTTTCGCCTTGAAGTCGCGCTTTGTACGTGGATTGGCCGACGGACCGTCTAGTCGACGTGGCGCATCATCTTTCTTACCTGCTTTCCTGAAGGGATTCGCGCCCGATGTTTGTCCAACTGCATTCTGTTTTGACGATTGCTGTTTGTTAAACGGATTGGCACCTGGACTCTTTTGCTCTTCATTATTTTTGTTAAACCGATTTGCACTTGAACTCTTCTGCTTTTCATTATTTTTGTTAGAAAATTGCTTTTTGGCAAAAGGATTTTTCGAGTTGACTTTATCGGTTTCTTGTTTTGCCTTTTGTGGCTCTTTTCGTCCCATCTGTTTCTTCTTAGCTGGTGTCGAAGTTGGTGCATTATGCTGCCCTGCATTCGCAATCCTCTTCTTTTTGGCAGGAATTGCATCTGGCGTCTCAGTATCCTTAGTTGGCTCTGTGCTCTCCTCTTTTTCGGTTTTTGTTTGAGCTGCTGGTATCTTTGCAGTTGCTGCTGCTGCAGCTTTACGCTTCAGTCGTTTTCTCTTGGACTTCGAAAGGGTCTCTGTGGGGACTTGGTCCGCCACCGGCGCAGCGGACTGCTCATTGGAGTCAGTTTTTGCGGCTGGCTGTGTTTCATTTTGTGCTCCTGTTTCCTCTTCATCTTCCGAACTGCCAGTGGGTTAAGTAAAATTTGAGTTTGGTCAACATTAGATTATATTTTCGCTCTTCTACTTACGCATCGCCGTATAAGCTTTTGAAAATTTTTCGCTTAAGATCCTCGTTCTTGGCTTTCAGCTTGTACAAGCGCTGCTCTTTTTTCTCCACGTATTCTGGACGGTTTTGTACAGCCTTCTTCAGACTGGCCCACTGATTTAACTCCTTGTTCTTAGCAAGCAAGATCTGGAAATAAGTAGAGAGTTATTGAAAGCATTCCACCAGGAAACATTCCCAATGGCATACCTCTTCGATCGTTAGACCAAAATCATTTGGCGTCGTTTCTACGTATTTAAAGCGACATGGCTGATCGCCTACAATATCCTCATAGTCCAGTTGGTAGTATTCATCGATGTATTCCCCATAGGTCTGCTCATCCTCCGGATTAAACGCGGGCTTTTCCGCTTGGATCATTTCCATAAACCGGTTGCGGCGTCCCTTGCGACCCTTCCTGCGGGTATTCTCAATTAGTTCCTGTTGCAGCTGCTGCTTGGACGTGAGCGGATCATAGTCACAGTCCATATTGAAATCATCATCTTCGCAATGCGCCTCGTGATCAACTCCATTGCTTTGCCGTGGATCATAGTTGTCCCAGTCCTCAATGGCCAATTCTTCGATATCCGAGGGGCACTCTGGTTTCTCTTCTCCTTCGTCCACACCATAGTACTCGTCATTGAATAGTTCTTGCATGCGACGGTCGTGTGCTTCTGGATCGAAATCCTCTTCCAGCTCATCATCTTTGAAGCCCAGCTCATCGTTGCCCGTAACAGCCTTTAGTTTGCGTATCTTCTCCTCTATTTCCTTACGCTTCATTTCCTTTATCAGATCCAGTTCCTTCATCTTTTGCAGTTTCTCCTGCTCTTTACGCTCCTTTACCTCCTTACGCTTTTCCTTTCGTGAGTCGTCCGTACGTCGAATCGACTGCTCAATAGTTCGGGGATAACGCTTTATAAAGTCCGCGTCCGGCTCTTCGAAACGAAAGTTGTACTTTTGCTCAAACTCTGCCTGCTTCTCCAGCTCTTGTTCATCATCTGACAGCGGTGCGTTGTCGCCCACGATCTCGTCATAGGTGGGTATTTCGGATGCATTCGTGTTGGCATAACCCTTGTTCAGTATATAGTCACGTAGAAAGCTCTCACCTTGGGTAAGCTTGTTACTGCTCCAGTACTGCTTCAGCGGGGCCAACTGTTGTTGTGTGCTGGCCTCAATCTCCGCATCTGCCTGTTTGCCAGCCAGCCATTTGGCAAAATCTGCCTCCTCAGCGTCCGTTTGCTCCTGCGTTTTCGTACGCTTCTTAAAGATGCCTCCAAATTCCTCATCTTCTCCATCATCCTCCTGATTCATTACACTCCTGAATTCTGCCTTTAAGCGCCGCTCCTCTTCCACAGCTGTGGGCGAACGTGCACGTTCAAGATGCTCACCCGTCTGCTGTTGTTCATCGTCAGAGCTTTCGAATTTGCCGTTATGCTCCAAGATAACTTTTCGTTCGTAGTCCTTTAACGTTACAGGCTTGCTCTTTCTGCTGGGTTTCTTTTTGGGCGAATCTTCATCCTCACTGCTGGCATTGTCCTCCTTTTGGTTAAAGAAACGCGTCTCCTTGTCGTATATTCGAGGATCTTTGCTTTTTAATGATGCCAGAGTTTTAAAAAACTCTTGATCAAATTTAACGTCCACTTCATCCTCATCGGATGACTCGCTGTCACTGTCCAGCTCTGACTCTGAGATTTCTAGGCCCCGATCTTTATCTACAAAAAAATTAATTATATTAGAGATAAGTATGATCGGTATTCAGATCATTAGGTAGTTTACACTTTTGCAACAACTCCTTCTTGCGTAAAACATTATATGATTTGGCGTAGTCCTGGTTAGTGGATATTTGCAGATCGTCAGCGTCGTCGTCTGAGCCATCGAACAATTTGTTACTCATACTTAACGGCGTTTCTTTTATATTTATTGATAATAAGCCAGCACGTGTGTTGATTCAGTACACTCAAACTGGTTCCATGTACCAAAATGAACTATTCTTTTTGTACTGCCGAAACCTGCGTGGTTCCGTTTGCAGCCCTGGCTAACAACTACAACAAAGGGTGCTAATGCAGAGCTGACTATTTAGAAAAATTATAAATAAATAGAGTTATTAAAAACATTCCAATAATATGACGGACACGGAGGAAGCACAAGTGGCCGCTTCGACCTCCACCACCTCTACAACACCCACCGACAAGGATGCAGCTAAAAGTAAGCAGCAGTACACACTACAAATGCAAATATCTTTAATTGTTTTTATCGCTCCTAGTTTGCATTCTGCTTAATGCCACTGGAAATGTGCCCATTATAAAGAAACGCACTTGGACCGTGGATCCCAACAAGACAGTCAGTTGGATTCAGAAATTTATACATAAATTCTTAAAGCTGGACGCCAATGAGCAGATTGTAAGTATGCGTTTGTCTCTTAAACCCTTATTCAATGCCTATTCATAAAATGTTTCCTCCTACATTTGCAGTTTCTATATGTAAATCAAACGTTTGCACCCGCGCCGGATCAGATCATCAAAAACTTGTACGAATGCCATGGAACAAATGGCAAATTAGTTCTATATTACTGCAAGAATCAGGCGTGGGGCTAAATCGACACGCACCATGCTACTACTTAATATTTATTTATCTACGTTAAAATTTATGTTATTTAATTGTATGAGTTGACGCTGTAAACCCTATATTTTCACATTTTATTTCCTCAACTCGAGGTCTTAATTACGTCTATTAAAGGACCACATTTGAAAACAAATTGATTGAAATCAGCAGAGTTTAAATGGGCTAACTGCTTAGTCGCCACGCAGTGCTTCCAGCTCGTCGGCAGCCTCTTTGGACACTCTATGATATTTGGCTACTGTTGGTCGGTAATAGTAGGCTTGGTAATCGTTACGCTCAGACATTTTACGACGGATTTCCTCTTCGAGATTGCTGCAAGCAACAAGAAACATAAAGGTTGAAGAAGTTTTGTACATTTTCCAACTCATATGATGTGTACCGAATTTGCGCTTTCTCGTTTTCCTCGAATATATTGTGCAGGGCTTTCTCGTATTCCTGTTGCTGCGATGTCAGAATATAGCGAGCAATAAACCGGGAAATCGGATGCTACAAACAGAAAACAAATACGCTTGTATGATCCAATTAAAGTGTTAATGGATCAGTCGCACCTTCTCGTATTCCCAGTGCTTGGGCACGTAGCCTTCGGGTATTTCGGAGAGCTGAGATGGTCCCACAAAGATGTTTGCGTAGAAGACCAGCGCTGTGACCGGAATTACGCCGAGCATTACGTAAAAGTGCATCAGATCCTTGAATTTGTCCCATTGGAAGCGTGAGGGCTTGATGGCCATGTGATGGTGTCCATGATCACCGGCCATTTGGCGAAATTGCTGCTGCAGCGCTTATATGGGAGTCCGTGGAAGCATATTAGTATGTGGTTGCGTAATGTGGGCTATGTTTACAGCTGTAGGTTCTTCAATTTACCGCCTGTACTTACCATTCCGTGTGGCAGGCGTTAACAGAACTGCGCGATTCTTGGCAAATTGTGCCGCTGGCAACAGCAAACGGCTCCAACCAACCATTTTTAGTAAATTTTATGCTGTTGTGCTTTACACCCAAATAACGTGAACTGTAGTCAGTCGGTCAGTCAAAACAAGGGCTGGCGCAAGTGTTTTGTTTTGCACCAAATTTTAAATTATCGAGAAGCGTCATCGATACTATCGATAAGTAACTTGACGAATGATGTGTGACTGTTTTAAATTAAGGTTATCATTACAACTGCACAAAAAAAAACTAAACAAATTCATTAACTTCGAATGTGTTTTTAAATGTGCCTTTAAATGTGGAACACGTATACCGTTATAAGAAACATAAAATTATCTGCCTCAGCAGCCCTGGCATAAAACATCGCCTCTACTGATTGCCAGCCCTGCTGTGGCGCAGAGTTAAACACAAACTTTTTCGTCTGGACACAAAACATTGTTGCAATTTTGTTTTTGGAAATTTGTACAAAAGAAAAGAGATAGGTAATTATTTAACTGACAGTCTTAAATAAGACAAAGTGGAGCATAGTCAGGCAATATAATTGTTAAATTTGCGAATTGTGAACACCCATTTCAACTCGATTGCCGTTGCGCTGTTGCTGATAAAAAGCTCTTTGACAATAATAAAGTAAATAATATTATATGTGCATGACAGTGGTAGCAGTAAATGCGCAGTTCCTAATTGTCGTCAGCTGCATTTTTCTGATGACATTGTCTTTGTTTAAATAATATGCGGCATAACTTAACTATCACCAGTTGTTACATATTCATACATGTATACATTATGTATGAACATAATGTACATGTCTCCCAGTGATATATACAGTGACGCAGGAAATATGAGGAAATGTATCTAATGATACAGAATATACGAACTCCTAAATTAATATGTGCTTAGAATGTTACAAAGTATATTTAAATGTTAATTGAAGCTAAACATTTTTCTTCAGTCAGTCTAAAATCGACATACTCGTGTATGTATGTGTGCGTGTTTGTATGTACATGCAAATACTTTAGTTTGTTTTGGTGGTGGGCGTAGGCGTCGCCGCCGCCATTCTCCCACCTCCACTGCGCGTTGCGTGCAACTGTTTAGCTTTGGCCTCGGCTCGACTTGAACTTTACCGATTGCCGTGTCGCTAGAAGCAAGAAATAACCTATTGCCATTCAGCGTAAATCAATTGTTGTTGTATTGGCGATAAAGTTGAATATGAATCAGCGCTCATCAGCATTAACAGCAGCAGCAGCGCGGCGGCGGGAACAGTGTGCGATAAGAGCAAGAAACAAGTTTAATAGCTTGTGCTGGTTACCTCGTACATGGCTTGTCTGAGTCGAGCAGATGTGACGTCATCAGAGTAGTTTTTGTACACCCAATTTTGTCTAATGTATTTGTCGTGTACTTTGTTTTTTTTTTTTACTTCTAGACTCTGTTCATAAAGTTATTTTGTAAATTGCTCCGCACTTAGTTTAAGAGTCACTTCTTTAAGTTGTCTTTATTCTGTGAACAGAGTATTGCCCAGTCGGTTTTATAGGACTGCAACATTTTTCTCATTTTGTTTTTTCCAGCTGTCACCATTTGTTAATCAGCAAATTTGCACAACGACAAACACGTCTCTGGGGCAATGGATGCCAATTCACGTTTCCCAGCGCGATTACCAGGTAAGACTCGCTGTCTAACAGTCAGTAGGCCGTCATTTTAGTTGTAATTGTAACCATAAATATGTTAACATTTTGTGTTTGTTTTGTTTTTCTTTGCTATCCGAAAAAGTCTCGAATGCTTTTGCGCTCGCTTAAGATTTAAACGTTAGCTGTAACTGTAAAAATAAACAGTAATCGTAACCAATTATTGCCTTGCTTTAGTCTAACATTTAACTCCCCCAACATTGTTTGTGCTACTAACCCAAATCGAGCATCTCATGCCTATTCAGGTGATTACTCACTGTATATAGAACGTGCATACATAAGTAGCATTCATTCAAAAATACATAATGCATAGTTGTAAATTTAACTAGATGTTTTTTGTAGCTACTCTTGCTATTGTTTGTGCGTGCGTGTGTGTCGTTTGTGTGGCTTAGCTAATACCCTTTCTTTTACTCTCTCGCTCTTCTCTCAATTTTTGGAAATCTCTTTGTAAAATTGAATTAAATTCTCGAAAAGAAACAATTAAAGCCCAATAACTCATCAAATTCTTTCTGATTCATGTTTATTCACTTACTCAATACACAAATCCGAACTAACTTGTTGCCTAAGGCCGTCAAAATACTTAAGTGAAAAGCATTACTTGTAAGATTACATTTTTGAAATTCTCACCATTCCAAAAGAAACCCTAAGAGATTAATAAATTGCTTTTTGTTTCTCACATGCACAAGGGCCCGCCATCAGCTCAATTGTGGGTAACTCTGAGGAGCCGCTGCCTAGTCTATCCGATTTGCATGACTGCGAGCCAAAGCTGGAGTTTGATGATACCGAGCTATTGACCCCAGCGCCACTAGAGAGTAAGAACTATTTAGCATAAAGTATATGTACGAAATGACTAAGCACTTTGTTCATTCACAGAAGATGTTATGGTCGGCGATTTCGTGCTAGCCGATGGTAAGTTGCAGGAGGGCACTGATGGGTGGGTAATTGAGCGTGTTTTGCTAAACGTTTTAAATCATTTGCAGATCCCGAACTTGAGACAGAAGACGCACCAAATCCCTTAGAGGACGACTTTGAGGATCAGCTGCGTGAGCAGTCTGAGAACTTCCAGGCAACAAAAAACAAATGTGATTTTCTGGGCACCGACAAGCAGGGACGTCACATTTTTGGAATTTACGCCTCGCGCTTTCCCGAAAAGTCACAGCTTGAGGGTTTTGTGCGGTAGGTGCTGCAAATGGCTTCCCAGACCAAGCCATAACCTTGTCCTTTCATTTTTTATAGCCAAGTCATCAAAGAGATTGAACCGTTTGTGGAGAACGATTATATACTCGTGTACTTTCATCAGGGTCTCAAAGAGGATAATAAGCCTTCGGCACAATTTCTGTGGAACTCGTACAAGGAACTCGATCGCAATTTCCGTAAAAATCTAAAGACTCTGTATGTGGTGCACCCGACGTGGTTTATACGCGTCATCTGGAACTTTTTCAGTCCATTTATCAGCGACAAGTTTCGCAAAAAGCTAGTCTACATCTCCAGCCTCGATGAGCTACGTCAGGCGCTGGGCCTGAACAAGCTCAAGCTGCCCGACACCATTTGCGACTTTGACGATAAACTGAATCCGAGTCGCGGCCGTGTATCGCAGCCAGCAACACCCAATGGGCGGCCTACGATGCAGTTTGGCGTGACCTTAAAGTTCATCGTTATGCACAGTCCATGCCTGAACTCTATACCGCCGATTGTGCGCAAGTGTGTGGACTCGCTCTCAATCACGGGCGTCATCGATACGGAGGGCATCTTTAGGCGTTCTGGCAATCATGCTGAGATTATGGCTCTCAAGGAGCGCGTCAACCGTGGCGAGGATGTCGATCTAAGCAACGTTAATGTCCATGTCATCGCGGGTCTGCTCAAGAGTTTCCTGCGGGATCTTGCCGAACCGTTGCTAACCTTTGAGTTGTACGATGACGTGACCAAGTTCCTAGACTGGCCCAAGGAGGAGCGTTCCAGAAACGTTACCCAGCTGATACGCGAAAAACTGCCCGAGGAGAATTACGAGCTGTTCAAGTACATTGTGGACTTTCTGGTGCGAGTCGTCGACTGTGCGGACCTGAACAAGATGACATCCTCGAATCTGGCTATTGTGTTCGGTCCCAACTTCTTGTGGTCTGGTCGTACAAACACTTCGCTGGAGGAGATAGCACCCATTAATGCATTTGTCGACTTTGTGCTGCAGAATCACAAAGCCATCTATCTGATCGATGTTAATCAGCGCACTGTCAGCGTCGACTAGCGGCACCGCTGGCCCCACAAATAAGTCCGTAATTTGTAAATTGTTTCATTAAGTGTTAGCCTTAAGCCCGCTAATGGGAGCACAGTGAAATGCGCAAGCGTTATTTCGTGTATAAAATGTGTTTAATCTAAGTTGAAAACCCCTTTTACTTTTTCTTGTAACCTTGTAATTGTGTGCAAATGCAGAAGCTGCATGTAAAGGTTCTCTGCGGCTATTTTAATCGACCTCTTAACCATATACTCTCCCCTTAAATACTTATTTAACATATTAAAATCAAGAATAGTTAATTTACCAAAGAAATTTTTACGGTGTTTTATAAAACAGGAAGTGGCGAAGAAACAAAATACGAAAATTTAATTTTATACACTCACACAAAAACACGCACAAAACACGCATTCCAAACTAAATCTAAGCTGCTGAATTTGCAAAATGCGAGCACCTGACAGAGAAATCTGTTGGAATTGTAGAAAATTCACAAACATAAGTGTAGATTATTGAATTTCCTTATAGTAATACAAATTTTATATAACAAAATGGTATTGTTAAAAAAAAAATAAAGTAAATGTTAAAATCGAAATCTCACCGTTTACTTTCACTCTGTGTTGTGGATAGTTAAAAATCACAAATTTGTTTCGACCTTTTGCTGCGTTGCTCCGCATTCGAAGTTTTCTTCTTTTTTTTTTTTTATTGATACCAAAGCAAATGAGTCCAAATTGGAATATTAAATAGTTCTCGAACGTTTACAAAGTAATTGGTTTGGGTGTTTAAATATTGATGTTCTTCAGCTTGCGATTCAGGTCGTTAAATTTCATTATTTTTCGCACAAAGAAATCGCCATAACGATGTGAGACCTTTGTGTCGGCAATATGAATCATATCATCGTCAATGTAGAAGTCCAGCTAAAAGGTACCAAGTATTTGTTTTAGTTAATCCCAATCAAAAAGATATATGGTACAATTTACCTCAGAGCCCGACTTGAAGGTGCCCTCGAGACCACTGGGACCCTTGCTCCATACCAAGTTGCGCATCTTGTGCTTGAAGCACAGCAAACGTATAAGTAGCTTTGACACATCATCCTCACTCGCATTGGGATCAATGAAGGAGGCCAGTTTGGTCAACGGTAATGTTGTGTAGAGCTTCAGATACGAGCGGGTGGTAGGCAAATCCTTTTGCTGGCGCACTTCATCCATGAAAACGAGTAGCTGGTGCTCCATTGGGTCCTTCACGTAGTCTTCCATAGGCGCATCAGCGGCGGGCGGGCAGGGGCTAACAAATCGTGGGCATGCAAAAACATAGAACGACTTGAAAACTTCCAAATCACCGCATTGCATTTTAAACATGGCGTCATGGTAGTTTTTCTCGCGCAGAACTTGCTGAATGGACTCATCAATGCACTGCGGATGCAGCACCAGGCATATGGCCAGCAAATGATACATTTGCTCTGCCTGCTTGTTGATTTGATCGTTCTGGTAGGAACGCGTGCTATACAGCTGCTTGGTGCGCTGAATATACAGCAGGATGTCCGAGAAGGTGCGTATGGCATCGGCGTAGCGGCGCATCATCATGTAGGCAAATCCCACATAGTACGACGTGGATATCTGGCAGGCGGGTATGTGCGAGTAGGCCGATTTCTTGTGTATCTCAATTGGCTCCAGCACCTTAATAGCCTGATAGTAGTCACCCAGTAGGGAGTGCACGCGCAGCAGACCAACCAACGAGAAGTAGCCAAGCATCTTGTAGAAGGCAAGCTTGCCGAAGTCGCCAGCTACGGTTTGCGGATCGATGCCCTGAGAGATGGCCTCCAGCTGTTTCTTAATGTTGGAGATATCGACCAACGAGTGCAGCACATTCAGAATACACAAAATACTCCAAACGTTGCTATGGTTCACGCATAGCTGCTGAATCTCGTCCTGCGACTTGTCCGTCAGGCGTGCACTGTGCAGATTACAGAGATTAGATTTTATTCAAAACAACAAATCATTAAAATACTCACCGGTATTGGGCAAAGTTCTGAAACTGGTAAACAAATTCATCGACCAACTCCCACAGCCAGATGTCGGGCAGCTCAAGCATTACGGGATTCTGAGCCGAAATGATTAGATTGAAGAAATCGCAGTAGTTGAAGAATGAGTTAATGCGCTGCTCCAGCTTAGGTCCGCCCGGAATGCGGGCATGGATGTGACGATAGTACAGCTCCTTGTACAAAATCAGAAACACCTTGTCATTGTCCACAATGGCGCCCACCTCCTGCTCATCTGGCCAAGCAGTCTTGTCGAAGTGGTGATCGCTGATCTGCGGGAATGTGTTCTCGTACATATTCTGTATGTCATAGAGATTTCCCTCCTTGATCGCCTGGCAGAAGTTCATGAGAAAGTACTTGACATTCTCGGGCATGCGGTTGGCGTAGAAGTTACGCTCGTACTCCAAATCCAGCGCTGGATCGCCCGTGTGCGCATAATCATCGTAAAAGTCCTGCAATATGACAAATGCAATAATTTATTCCTTAGTTTGCATTGTGTTTTGTTGATGGTAGCGGGTACCCAAAAGTTGGGTTATGTTTTGCGGAGCCCCGTTGACTTGCAAATTGCGCGAGTACCGCGCATGCCGCTGCTTTCATGGAGCAAACACTTACCGAGTTACCAAATTCCTCACCGCCGTACATTTTTGCTGTTTAACTATATATTGCTTGACACAAAACCGAAATACTTTGCAACGTCTGACAAACACGCCAACAATTTTTCTGGCGTAGCAGAAAGGGAGCGTAACGTAGTGCGAATCGTTGTACGTACGCAAAGATGAGCAACGCAACGCAAAGTGCTCAATGTAGTGCTGCTAAGTGTCAAATATTAAATAGAAAACTATCGAAATAAAATTGATTTATATCGGAAAATCTACATTATACTCGTGTATCGATACTATTAAATCATTGTGAACGTAGCGAGACGTGTGTGTCATCTACTCGCAGCGTTAATTATTTTATTAATCAAACGACGAAGCCCATGTACGTTGGGCTGGGCGCACGTAAAAATACAACAAGGCACGCTTTAAAAATAAAACAGTGAAATTAAAATAAACAAAAAACAAGCGTCATTTTGTGTTATCGGTGTTCACATTAACAACGCCAGTACCGCGGGGTTGGCAAAACAAGTTGTCCCGTTGGCCTGCAACTGGCTGCACCAATAAGAACGTTTAACTGTGCAAATAAGTGTGAAACAATATAATTTATTAAGTATAAATGTGTCTTTAAAGTCATTTCGGGTGATTTAAAAGTACAAAAGCCAAAATGAGGCAACACAGTTCAACGCAGGCAACGGCAACAATTTCAATTTGCAGCTGCCTTTTGCTGCTGTGCAGCAACAGCGTGGGAATCGCATTAGCAGGTAAAATATGTTCATAAAACATATATGGTCGAAATTGATTTGTTTGGACATTATATAAAAAATAAAGATTTAAGAATATGAAAACATAAATTCGTTTAAGCCAAGTTTTGGGCGTGTTCCCCAACGTTGAAGACTCGTCATTTTCCAATTCTCTTTTTGTTTGTGTTTCGCTTTTAACTCGCTCTTCAGAAGTGACGATCGCGCGCTCTCCACTCTCGCGCTCACGAGATCTGAAACGCTGCTTACGAACAGCGCTAACAAAACAAAACCAACAAACAACGCCTATTTTTTATATCTCGTTACTGTGCGTATTGCTTATTGGAACCGGCATTTTTCACTGCGGCCATTGTTGCAGCTGCAGCTAAAGTGCGCATGCACTGGCCTTTGGCAAATCCTGTGCTTAGCACGTGTCTGATCCATATGTCAACTTGGCAAAGATGTTGAGATGCTCCGTTTGGCTGGCATCAATAATTAATTATACGCTGGCCACAATAAACATTTAAAGTTCATATGCAAACATTTTATGACTAAAAATAAACAATTCCTCACATTCTCAACGCTTTGCACGCCATTGAGAGCCGGACAGCCGGGCAACTAGACAGCCTCTTTGGTAATTTATTTCGATGCTTATAATTATTTGCCGGCCAAGGCTCGCATCATCCACACTTCCAATTTCAGCGGGCGGAAATTACTTTTCAATATATCGGTCACGTCATATTTATTTCATTGAGAACATTAGCCAGATTTTTTATTATTATATGTGTGTACATGTTGTGATTACTGGGAATGTGATTTGCTGAAATCATAATAAAACCTATTCCGAATTGCATGTGGCGTGGCAATTATGTAAAAAGTAAGTCGTTTCACTGTTCAAGTTAGTCAAGATATCAAAAAGTAGTTCACATTTGCTCTTCTCCCCCCTCCTCTATTGATTATTTTCTTGAAATGTTGTGCGTGTTACGACCTGTCACAGGTTCCATCAACTGGGTTGGCCACTTACATACATACATATGTTTGTACTGATGTGCGTATATGTATATCAAGATTGACTCTAGCTAATCTGCTGCACGCTTTCCAAGGCATTGCTATTGCCCGCTCCCCCCTCCCCGAATTGCGTCAACTTAAAGTCAAACACAAAGTGCACATGAACTCTCTTAGCCTTCACTGGTTTCTGGTCTCTAAGGGTTGTTTTCTGTTGTCGCCGTGGCGCTGTTTAAACAGGAGCTGCACCCACAAAGGCGTCGCCACCTTGGGGGTTGCCGGAGACAGACAATTGTCGACGATAGGATTTCCGTGCCCTGTTATCACGCCTGCCGCACGTCTAAGTGGGCACTTTTCTATTGCACAATGTCATGGCAACCAAATATTTACACAAATAAGAGATAAGACGAGGCAACAAATTGCACTGCAGTAAATGAATGCAATGTGTACTCTTTTCTTCGGATCTCGTGGGCCTTATTTATGGCTCATAAAATTAAGCACTAAAAAGCCACATGACTACCGCCAAGGACCAAAGTAGATGCCACTCAAAATGTATAATTGAAATTTTGTATGAACTCAGATATATTGGCCCCTGTCCAAGCGTATTACTTTTCTTATTTCGAAACTTTTCTGTTTTATTTACGCCAGTGACAGTTTATATATGTATGTACGGACATCTTTCCGATGGGCGGAATATTTGGGTCAGGCAGCCAATATTTTAACTCTGTAAGAAAAACAAGCAAGGGTGCTCGACTAAAAGATAGCCTGGAACAATGCATATTCGTATTTATTTAAACAAAAATAAACACTAGATCCATTTTACCCAACTTAGTCACTGAAAAACGACCCAAATTTGTAAGCTTTAGAGGATTTCATGATATCTGCATAGAAAGGTCACTCGCATTTCCGAGTAAGAATAACGGAACGTGTTACTTATAAAGATGGAGAGAGAGAGCGGGGAGGGGGGAGATGGACTATGGACTATTTAGCGAGCCAATTAGGGAGAACGAGAACTAATGAGAGAGAGAGAGATCGCTTGCGCTGGTCTACAAGAGATAGATTTATAAATAAAAGTGCGATAGATTAAAATAACGTATTGTTTGATTGTATTCTTTGCTTGCAGATTCTTTCTCCGATTATTTTTCCGACTATGAATGCAACCAGCCGTTGATGGAGCGGGCTGTTTTAACAGCCACATCATCCTTAACGGAGCGTGGACCAGACAAAGCGCATTTAAATGGTAAGTGCTTGTCTTAATTATTGTATTTCAATTTTTCTGTCTTTAGTTGTCGTTGATTACTTGCGTATTTTTTTTTAAAAGCTGTTATTTGTTTGTAATGCCTTTTGACTTTAGTTTGTGCTTTAGTATTGTTGTCTTTAGTTATTTAGCCGCCAACTTTTTAAAATAATAAAGCGCCCAATCGCGCGCATTGACAACTCTACTCGCCGCACAGCGATGCTAACTCGTTCGGTCTGCGTGTCGTCGCATTGGCTGAATGCCAATACGGACAAGAAGAAACAGTGCTTAAGTAAATTAGTTGATTAAGCGAAAATTGAAGACAATGTTTTGCATTTTAATAAAATAAAAAACATTTAGCATAATATTTGCACCGACAATTCAATGAACAAACACATCTGCACACGATGGGCGTTCGATTTAAGCACGTGGACGCCCACGCTGCCGCAGCTGACGCATGCAGTGGCTGCCATACAGGCCGAGGAGCGAACGCGTTTAATGAAATTTCATTTTATCGATGATTTTCTGTCCTCGTTAATTGGTCGCCTATTAATGCGAAAATTTGTGAGCACGTGCACCAACGAGCCGTATCATCAAGTGCAATTCGCCCGAGACGTGCGCGGTAAACCCTACTGGGTGCAGGCACAGCAACTGAAGACCAGCACACAGCTCAGCTTCAATGTGTCGCACCAGGGCAAACTGGTGCTGCTGGCGGGCATCAGGGGTAGCAAAGATGACCCAGAGTTCGGCATTGGCACGGATGTCATGAAAATCGAGTACAATGGCGGCAAATCTCTGTCGGAGTTCTTTCGTCTCATGCAGAGCAAATTCTCACCCCAGGAGTGGAGCTACATTGGCAGACCGCAGCACAATGAGCGCGCACAGCTCAAGGCATTTATGCGACACTGGTGTCTCAAGGAGGCCTATGTCAAGGAACTGGGCGTGGGCATAACTGTTGATCTGCAGAAGATTAGCTTTGCCATGGACACAACGCATCCATTGGAGGAGGCCGCCTCGCCCCTATGCGGCACGACGCTTTGCTGCAACGGCACGCCCATGAGCCAATGGCATTTTGAGGAGCATTTACTAACGCCCAAATATTGTGCTGCCATCGCATTCCGCAACTGTCTGCCGCTCGAGCATGCAAAGTTTGAGTTTATGCGTTTCGAGGATCTAATTGAACGCAGTGCAGCTGCCGAGCAGCCGGATGTGGTGGCCTACTGCCAGAAGGCGCTACTCAAACCGCACAAACGCCACCAATAGCCGAACGATATACACAAAATATTAGCATAGTTTATGATTCAGAAATAAATGTAACTATAATTTTATATTGAACTCTTGTGCCTTAACATGCTGGCGTGCTAAACAGCTGTCCGCATATTCGAGCCCAATTCTGAGACTAGAAACAACAAACAGAAAATAAAACGAACAGAGACGTAAGCCGGAAATATGCTTAAAAGGCAATAAACCCAAATGTAGGCACTCGCGGTCCCCGGTTCGCTTGTAATGGCTCCCAGACATGTGCCAGACAACTTGGTTTGCTTAATATAAATATATGCGCAGGGAAGAGGCAGAGCACGGCTTGGCAGGGGTAGCTTTTTGGTAGTTAGGTTCACAGGCAGTTTGTTTTTTCTTTCTTCATATTGCCGAATTGTTTACCAAAGTTTTATCGATGGCAACTTTTATGCGGCATTGAACCCAACTTGAGCGCAATTTACTTCATATATAATCCCTGTCGATCGATGCTATAGCGTATTCACACAGTCTTTGGTCACGGACCGGACCCGGACCCGGACCCATTAAAACAAAAGCAGAATCCCGACTGCGGCAATTGTTTATGCTCAATCCGCCTGCCATGTCCATTTAGTGTTAACACCAGGGCACTTGGGCACACCCCTGTGGCAAATATATGAATTGCATGTTTTTCCCACTGCAAATGCGAATTTTCTTTGTGCCTGGCAGGGGGTTGCTCTTACCCTTGCTCATGTGGAGGACCTTTGATATAGGGTCGTACCACTTGCAGCTGTCAAGCGAAATCGCCTTAAATTATGGCCTCTTAATTGGCAGGCAGTTACGAGGCACAACATTTGTCTATAGCAAATTTGACCCAGCCCGTTTGAGAGTTTAAATTGATTTTGTTTTGTATAATATTTTCATTTTTAAATTATGTATCGTTAATTTTTATTGCACACTCCCCCTCCCAACAACTATCGTTAAGCTGGCACCTCGTGGTCGGCCAAGAGCTCGGACTTTGATCAGCGTCTGATTATTGACCTGGGTGTGGTGAAGAATGTCACGCACATTGCCCTGCAAGGACGCCCGCACAGCAATGAATATGTGACCGAGTATACCATTAGCTATGGCATCACAGATCTCGAGTTTGCCGACTATAAAGAGCCGGGCGGCAACATTAAGGTAAGCGTGAACCACCCGCTTCCGATCTGTCACACTAATCCAATCACTCTGTACATGTGTGTGTGTGTGTGTCTGTCCGGGTGCTCTTGGTGGTGGTTGGATGAAAATGTAACCCGGTTATGAGCTGGCTAAACAGCTGCACAAATCTACAGATTTTCATTAATATCTCACATTTTATTTACATTTCTGCTTGTGTTTTTGGCTGTATTTTTTGCTTTTTATATTGTTTGCACGTTTTTTTGTTTAATGTAGTAGTATTTTTTGTTTGTTTTGGTTTTGGTTTCCTTTTCACACTTTTTGCTTACTCACTTAACTGATCTTAACCCGAATTGCAACTGGTGCAGGTAACGCGGCTTGGACGCCTGTCGAGAATACCTATAATCACTTTCTAACACTCGATCTGGGCGGGCCCCAAATGGTGCGCAAGGTCGCCACCATGGGACGCATGCACACCGATGAGTTTGTGACGGAGTACATTGTCCAATACTCGGACGATGGCGAGTATTGGCGCTCGTATGTAAACCCCACGAGCGAGCCGCAGGTACAGTGACTAACACACTAGTCTAATTTCCTAACTAACTAAGCCTAAACTAAAAACTAAACTCAAGAAAAGGGAAATTTGTGGCATGGTGCAAGGGACTTTGGGCATTTGATTTATAGTTATTAATGTAGGCACTTACCCATAACAGATGTTCAAGGGCAACACCGATGGCAATTCCATACATTACAATGTCTTCGAGGTGCCCATTATTGCACAGTGGGTGCGCATTAATCCCACGCGCTGGCATGATCGCATCTCCATGCGTGTCGAGCTCTACGGCTGCGAATATGGTGAGTAAACGGAATGTTTATATCAATTGCTTCTAAAGCCACTTCTATTACAGTCTCGGAGAATCTGTATTTCAATGGCACCGGCCTGGTGCGCTATGATCTGCGTCGTGAAGCCATTGCCTCATCCCGCGAGTCCATACGGTTCCGCTTTAAGACCGCCTTTGCGAATGGCGTCATGATGTACTCTCGCGGCACTCAGGGTGATTACTATGCGCTGCAGCTGAAGGACAACAAGATGGTGCTGAATCTCGATCTGGGTTCGGGTATCATGACCTCGCTCTCAGTAGGCAGTCTGCTGGACGATAATGTGTGGCACGATGTGGTCATATCGCGTAATCGGCGGGACATCATATTCTCAGTGGATCGTGTCATAGTACGTGGACGTATTCAGGGCGAGTTTAGTCGATTGAATCTCAATCGGGAGCTGTATTTAGGCGGTGTGCCCAACGTGCAGGAGGGTCTCATTGTGCAGCAGAACTTCTCGGGCTGTTTGGAGAACATTTATTTCAACTCGACCAACTTTATAAGGACCATGAAGGAGAGCTATGAGCTGGGCGAGGCCTATTTGTATACCAGGGTGAACACCATATACGCGTGCCCCTCGCCGCCAATTTACCCGGTTACCTTCACGACGCGCGGTTCGTTTGTGCGACTGAAGGGCTATGAAAACTCGCAGCGCTTGAATGTGTCCTTCTACTTCCGCACGTATGAGGAGAGCGGCGTTATGGTACACCACGACTTCTACTCGGGCGGCTACATCAAAGTGTTTCTGGAGTTTGGCAAAGTGAAGATTGATCTCAAAGCCAAAGACCAAGCACGCATCATTTTGGATAACTATGACGAACAGTTCAACGATGGCAAATGGCATTCCTTTGTGCTTTCGATTGAGCGCAATCGTCTCATTCTAAATATTGATCAACGTCCAATGACAACGACCAAGAATCTGCAGATAGCAACTGGACGTTTGTATTACATCGCTGGTGGTAAAGAGAAGAATGGCTTTGTGGGCTGCATGCGCCTCATCTCCGTCGATGGCAACTATAAGCTGCCACAGGATTGGGTGCAGGGCGAGGAGGTTTGCTGCGGCGATGAGGTTGTCGTGGATGCCTGCCAAATGATTGATCGCTGCAATCCAAATCCCTGTCAGCACAAGGGTGTATGCCATCAGAATAGCATGGAGTTCTTCTGCGACTGCGCACACACTGGATATGCGGGCGCTGTGTGTCACACCTGTAAGCAACAACAATATGCTTTTTGGTGTGTGCAAGCAACTCATTCGCTTCTTTCTTATAGCCAACAATCCTCTGTCCTGCCAGGCTTTGAAGAATGTGCAGCACGTGCAGCAGCGCGTTAATCTGAACATTGATGTCGATGGCAGCGGTCCGCTGGAGCCATTCCCAGTTACTTGCGAATTCTACTGTGAGTGCATGTGTGAGCGTTTGTTGATCTGTTGTTAAATCTCATCAATCTTATTTATAGCCGATGGTCGCGTTATAACCACACTGAGTCACAGTCAGGAGCACACGACCACGGTTGATGGCTTCCAGGAACCCGGCTCCTTTAAGCAGTCCATCATGTACGACGCCAATCAACTGCAAATTGAAGCATTGCTTAATCGCTCGCACAGCTGCTGGCAGCGTCTGAGCTACTCCTGCCGTTCGTCGCGTCTCTTCAACTCGCCCAGTAAATATATATATAGCAAGTTTACAGCTTCGTTCTGGATATTAATAATAAATTCAATCAATAGCTGAAGCTGGTAACTTCCGTCCCTTCTCCTGGTGGATCTCGCGTAACAACCAGCCCATGGACTACTGGGCCGGTGCTTTGCCTGGTTCGCGCAAGTGCGAGTGCGGCATCCTGGGCAAATGTCACGACCCCACCAAGTGGTGCAACTGCGATTCCAACAGCCTAGAGTGGACTGAGGATGGCGGAGATATACGTGAAAAGGAACATTTGCCTGTGCGTGCGGTTCAGTTCGGTGACACCGGCACGCCGCTGGATGAAAAGCAGGGCCGATATACGCTAGGACCAATGCGCTGCGAGGGCGACGATTTGTTCAGCAATGTGGTCACGTTCCGCATAGCTGATGCTTCAATTAATTTGCCACCCTTTGACATGGGTCATTCGGGCGACATTTATCTGGAGTTCCGCACCACACAGGAGAACTCGGTGCTGTTCCATGCCACTGGCCCCACCGACTATATCAAGCTGAGTCTGAATGGCGGCAACAAGCTGCAGTTCCAGTACCAGGCTGGCAGCGGTCCACTGGGCGTCAATGTGGGCACCAGTTATCATCTGAACGACAATAACTGGCACACTGTGAGCGTGGAGCGTAACAGAAAGGAGGCGCGCCTGGTTGTTGACGGTTCCATAAAGGCTGAGGTGCGCGAGCCACCAGGTCCCGTTCGTGCTCTGCATCTGACTTCAGATTTGGTCATTGGCTCAACAACCGAGTACCGCGATGGTTACGTGGGCTGCATACGTGCGCTCTTACTGAATGGAAAAATGGTGGACTTGAAGCAGCACTCAATGCGTGGAATCTACGGCATCAGCACGGGCTGCGTGGGCCGTTGCGAGTCAAGTCCTTGTCTCAACAATGGCACCTGCATTGAACGCTACGATGGCTACAGCTGCGACTGCCGCTGGAGTGCTTTCAAGGGACCCATTTGTGCAGATGGTATGTTGGCTTTTGCTATAATCGCCACTGTCTTAACTAATGTTTACCAATTATTTATCTATCGCTTGCAGAAATTGGCGTCAATTTGCGTTCCAGTTCTATTATACGCTACGAGTTCGAGGGCTCCTTCCGTTCCACCATTGCAGAGAATATACGCGTGGGCTTCACAACTACCATACCCAAGGGTTTTCTGTTGGGTTTCTCTTCGAATTTGACTGGCGAATATTTGACCATACAAGTTTCCAATTCAGGTGCTTATAAGTGTGGTACATGATGCGTAAAATAGGTTTTAATATTTTTATGATTTCATTTTGCAGGTCATTTGCGGTGTGTGTTTGACTTTGGCTTCGAGCGTCAAGAAATTATATTCCCCAAGAAGCATTTCGGTTTGGGTCAGTATCATGACATGCGTTTTATGCGTAAGAACAGCGGCTCCACGGTGGTACTGCAAGTGGATAATTACGAGCCGGTCGAATATCACTTTGATATCAAGGCTTCGGCAGATGCGCAGTTCAACAACATTCAGTACATGTACATTGGCAAAAATACCTCAATGACCGACGGTTTTGTTGGCTGTGTATCGCGTGTTCAGTTCGACGATATTTATCCACTAAAACTGATGTTCCAACAGAATCCACCCAATAATGTCAAATCGCTGGGCAGTAAGTGTTGTTTAGTTAAAGAAACTCAGCATTCGCTAAATTTTATAAACTCTTGTAGCTCAATTGACTGAAGACTTTTGCGGCGTTGAGCCTGTAACGCATCCACCCATTGAAATTGAGACCAGACCGCCACCTTTGGTGGACGAGGAGAAGTTGCGCAAGGCTTATAATGAAGTAAACTCCGTGCTACTGGCATGTAAGTCAGAACTGGGATGTCAACAAAGGCCCTGCTGTAATACCCTGCTCTTCCTTTTCAGTTTTGCTCGTCATACTCTTCCTGTTGCTACTACTGATGTTCTTCCTGATTGGTCGCTACTTGCACCGACACAAGGGCGATTATTTGACGCACGAGGATCAAGGCGCCGATGGAGCCGATGACCCGGATGATGCTGTTCTGCACTCAACCACGGGCCATCAGGTCAGAAAGCGTACAGAGATTTTCATCTAAGCTTTTGAGTGCTGCAATCTCTGAAAATCAATCGCCTTAAACAAAAACCAGCAACACATAACTGAGCGACGACTCGTACACAAAACAAAAACAAAAAAAGATACATATATATATATAAACACACAATCAAACGAATTAGGAAACGAATATGATAAATTATCATTGATAATAGATTCGAAGGCTTTTCCCCCACACACTGCCAATTATTTTGAGCAATTCTTTTGCTTTAAAATTTGGTTAACAATTGGTTGCTGATTACTTTGTATTGTAACATTTCGCTTTTGTTTAATGGCAAATCAATTTTATAATTTTTATTTTACTTTGTACTTTGAACAAACACTCAATAGTCATCGAAGACCGTCCATTTTTGTTTAGTTTACTTTTTATACATATTTTGTTTACCAAATTAAGTTACGATTGTACTTTAAGTTGCTGCGCGCTCTGCAGCCCGTCAACCAGCCAATTACATTTATACATTGTGCACGCATTCATATACATATGTATATATATTAATATCAATATATATATATATGTATATATACTTGCACAACAATACCAACAACATTCCATTATATTTAAAACGTTTTTTTCTGCCTCTACTTATTATGTAAATCTTTTCAAATGTCTTCTAATTTACACAAAAACAAAACAAAATTAAATAATTTTTGTAGTAAAACAAAATGCTAAGTTGTAAAAGTTTAGTTACGTACTGAGAAAATGAATTGTATTTTTGGAAAATGCAATTGCATATTTGAAATATACATATTTGGCATATGTATAGATATATAAATGAACAGTAGTATATACACTGTGTGTTTACACTGACAAAATAAAGATTTTTTCAAATTTCAATAAAATTAATTATATATACAAGGAAGTCGTTTATGAACTTACCGCTTGTTTGTATCTGTGGAAACTATTTGATTTGCCCGTTTTCAGTCTCTTAATGTTTATTTAATACAATGCTGTATACTAAAAATATATGTATGCATGTATGTATGTATATAGGCTTGTGTGTGCGGGTGTATACATATTCAGAGGCTATTCCATATTCCATATTCCATATTCATATTATATATATGATGGATGTATAACAATATCGTTAAACGCTATTTTTGATTACTACAGGGTCTTCAATTTGTTCTCTACTACTTTACTGGAATATTTCGATTCACTTGTGTGTGAGTGTGAGAGTGTGTGTGTATATATATATATATAATAATGCTATATGTATTATCCAACAACAGTCTAAATCGCATCTAACGTTAAGATAGAATAACACTGGGTGGGTATATGTATATGCAATACTTGGCAATAAGTTGATGTTGAGGTCGTCCCTAATCTTTCAGCTCCCAACTTGTCCTAAGCCTTGCCAGAGCTTTTACTAATTACTTATTCGTTGTATCTAGAGTATCTATCAATATGGGTTCATCTCAGCTTAATCGCTGTGCCAGTGTTTGACTTATTAAGTATAATATTCAATTAGTGCCTAGTGCAAATACACTTGTGTCTATGTGTGGGTGTATATGGATATGTTTTAACAGAGCATCGGACAACATTTCTAAATGGAAGTCAACAGTTTGCTGTATTGATTATGTAGTCGGGGATACGTATTGGTTCGATACTTCGTATATGCCTCGGTATTCTTTGTGTCTAACCAAAATCTCTGTTCAAAAAACTATCACAAAAGTCGTAAATGGCAGAACAGAAAGCACAAAACTACAAGCTTAAGCTGCGCCCCCACACACTTACTGGCGAGTGCAGCATATTGTCCACAGTTCATCCCGGCCTCCAGATTAGCCTAACTAGTTATGCACATTGTTGTTGGCCAGCATGCGGTAGCGATTCAGCAGCATTACGGCAGCATCCTGGGCGGGCTTGATCTTGCCGTGCGCCTCCTCGTAGGCGCCAAACAAGATTCGTTCTCACAAAATTGTGCAGAGCACAAACAGCATGGACACTAGGCACAGCATGGCCACAATATCTCTGTGCAGCTTCCGATCCCGATAAAAGGGTCTCGTGCCGAAGCTCTCGCTACGCGCCCGCCGCAACAGCCATATCGGGATGACCAGGTGCAGCAGATCCGGCAGCATAAAGCCAATGTCGCGCACCACTTGGTGGGCTGCCCCCTCGCCGCGCACCACATTCATGAAGAACTGGTCAAAGCTGCCGGCCAGGATGTGCAGCAGCGCAATGCCCACAATGCAGAACACCTTCTTCGGCTTGACGACATTCGTGGTGCTGGCCAGGTGCATGACTAGCACTGTGGAGAACAGCTCCGTTATCTGTAAGTAAATTAAGATGAGAGATAAGTGATAAGTGGAATCAGTTAATGTATATGTGGGAGATGTCTCTGAAGCCATAAAGAATATATTCATTTTGATCAGAATCAACATGGTTTGGCTTTTAAATTTATCTAGCTTTCAAAATCTAACCGAGTCCTCCGCCTTGGAGCATTATACCTTATATATATATGTCTTGAGCAAATCTTACCAACATCGGACTTTGACTACCCGAATTGGAATCTATTGACGGAAACCTTAACATAATTTCTATAGATTTTCAAAGGAAAGGAGTGATGCCTTTAAATGCTTTCCCTTTTCCTGTATGCCTTTCATCATGAACTGGACTTGGCATTAAGTACACTTGCGTCGACTGCCCGATTGGGCCAATAACGTTGGCTCATTAACGTTGGCCAACTGTAAAAGTTGCCGTTTTGCGTCCACTTGAAACTTTCTGCTCCGGCATTTAACATATTTGATTACGGCCAATGGCAGTGCATGACTTATCCTTAAATACATACATATACCAAGAGTGCCGGCAATTCAGTGCCGGATGGGCGTACCGGAGCTGCATAAGTTTTATAAGTGGCCCACGTGAAGCACGGTTAGAAAGTTGAGCTCAACACGAACACGAACACGGCGCATATTGTGTAAGTTTTAAGCATGGGAATTTTTAAACAGAACTTTGCTAATAAATTATGGATAACCGCTTGACCGGGCCACTTGTCTGCCCAAGCACACACACAAATACACAGGGATAAAGAGCGGACTTGGTGAAGTGAGTCGAAGTGTTCTGTAGCTTACCGTGAAGAAGAGCTGGTGATTCCATTGATTGTAGTAATCGTCATTGTAGTAGTTGATATACGCCCACCAGGCATAATAGTGCGAGAAGATGGAGAGCAGGAAGAGCAGCAGCATTGAGTAGCGCACCCGCTGCTGCAGGATCAGAGCGATGAGCCGCTTGATGCACTCGTAAAGTGCAATTACGGCAAATACGGTCAGTATCCACATCTTGAAGCTATTCGGCGTTGCATTGAAGTACATGTGCTTATAGGCGGCCACGCCCGATTCGTAGGGACCCTTGAAGACGGTGTCCCAGCAGGAGCACGTGCAAAAGTGCCGGTCCACATACCTCGCATAATTCTCCCAAAAGTACCACAAGATGACGATATGTGCCGGCGGTATCAATGCGGGCGCCAGTGAGCCGCAGGCGGTGGGCAGCCAGGTGACATCGAACATTGCGCTGCTGATGATGCCAACGAATCCCGCTAAGCTCTCGAGTCTGTCCGGTTGGTTCGCTTCACTGGCTGACTGCCTGGCTGCTTACCTGTCTACCTGGCTACCTGACTACCTGGCTGTCTGGCTTTCACGCAATTCGAGCGGGTTCCGGTTAGTCCATCGTCCAACACTTTAGCTGCAAGCAGACAGTGTGAAAAAATGTTTTCCCTCTTTTTTAATAGTCGCACACACACACACACACTCACACACATTTCCGCCACAAAATTTTCCAATTACTGATAAAAATTGACCATAACAAGACTGTCAGGTGAGAATTGTACAAGTTCAGTAGATTTTTTTCCCCTAAAAACGACTGATTGGATAACTCCGACTTGTATATGGGCAATTATAGGGCCACGCACCTGATGCTCGTACGTCTTCAACGGAAAGAAAACCAATGAAAACCAAGGAAAACCAAGAAAAACCGAGGAAAACGTTCATTTCTTTTCATTGCTGGATTTTCAGCCATTTCTTTGGTATCAGCATTTTTGCATATTCAACGTGAAAGCGTTTGAACTTCGGTTCCAAGATATTGACAAACAAATTAATGGCTATAAAGGGTAGATTTCCATTTGCAGCTCTTGCCGCAGACATTGCATTTAACAAGTTAAAGTACTCAGGACGGGAGTGTCGGACTAGGAGATACCCTAAGCCCAAGGCCAAGTGGCCGTTGCAAGCATTCCAGCTTCCTTATATGCATACGTATATATTATGTATATATATATACGCAGGCACACCAACACACACACACACACACACACACACACACACACACACACACACACACACACATACACAAGTAAGCACGCACTTTGTTCCTCAGCCTCACATTATGTGAAGTGTGTTCCTGAATAACTTCGGTGTTCATAGTCCGATCATTGAGAAAGGCATTGAAATGCGTGCATGTACTTAAGTGTAAGGTTCTACCTTTAACATTAGAATGTTTCTTTCTTATTTTAAGGGAAGGTTTCCAAGAAACAGAATATAGTATATATGAGTACTATAGAGAAGACCGAGACTGGAGAATCAAGCTTTTATAATGTTAATAGAAAATGAAAGTATATATTGATGAAAAAAATGATAAGCTTCAGCTTAAAGCAGGAAAAAACTTTTATAAATAGGATAATATGTCTCTAGCTTTTGCATATGTGCACAGAATATTAACAGAATTTTATTAAAGTTTTTATGGAACATGATTTTAAATTGAACAAGATATTCAATTGAAATATCTTCGTTTGCAGTTGTATTTTTTTTTTGTGTTATGTTAAAATGCTTTCGTTAAATTGTTGCTATTTGCATGGCAAACATTTGTTCTACTTATGAAAATAAACACAAACGAGCCCAAATATTAATCAGCAATATTTCGAATGTCACAGGATGCCAACATGCATGCACATGCACATATGCACACATGCATATGTATATATATATGTATATGTATATGTATATGTATATGTATATATACATTCCGCATTTTGGCACAGTGCATCAGAAATTGGGGGTACTCAGAGAGAGTGCCATTGGTGCTTTTGTTGGCTGTTGGCTGGGAAACAGGGCCCGGCCCAAGAATGAAGCAATTATAAATTCATACGTTTGTCAGAGCAGATGAGACAACCAGCCAGGCAGCATTCCACAGACGCAGCACATCCGAATGCAACCTCCTGGCATGGGTGCCAAAATAAAAAATGAACAGGAGAGGAGAGAGGAGAGGCCAAACCGTGCGGTCATTAGTGCCGCACAATGTACAGAGGTATATCGTGTTGAAAGGGTGCGGGCAACTATTTGAGGCAACAATTTTCGGAAAAAAGGCAACTTCTGCTGGTGCCGCAGCTGCCGCAGTTGTTGCCCCTTCCAAGTGGGGCACGGCCTGGGCGTCCGTTGAATTAATCTGCCGTATCTGAATCTGCAGCTGCCAGCGAAAAAGTATTTCGATTTGATTGCTTTTTTTTTTGGCTTTTTGCTGTTGCGCCACAGTTTAAGAAAAACAAACGCAACTTGCACATTGACGTCATAGTTCTTGAATGAAAACTTTTTTGTGTTTAACTTATTGAGTTCGAGTGCGAATGCGGCAACAACAACAAAAACCGAGAACGAAAGCTGAAATCATTGCAAACAGCATTAAATTCTAATTTGAATCAGTTCCATAAAACTTGATTATGCATTACATTTGATTATGCCATTCCCAATCTTTGATTTCCGTTTCGGCTGAAGCTCAACCGGAATAATTCCGACCGTGTTGCCCAAGAACGGCGTGAGCTGCTTTAGCTTGTGCTTTATCTTCTCAGTTGATTTACTTTAGAACATTTTCGATATATTTGTTGTTTACTGTTTAAGTTAGACGCATTTTGTTAGAGTAGAGAAATTCTCGACATTTATATATGATCTGCCGGTTTGTCTATCAGGTAAATAGGTTAATTTGTGCACTGAGCGAAATTAACGACAGCTATTCTTCGAGGCCTTCAATTAAACTCAGGCGAGGCAGCATTGTTATTAACACAATTTGAACTATTTTGAATATAAGCAATTCGAACGAACAGCTGCCAAAAGAACAAAATTATTTTACTCAAGCAAATATGGGAAAGGTTGGAATAACATAAATGTGGTACAATAGACGTATACTTGATACTCCTTCATACTTCTATTGATTGCTTTTACAAAGTAGTTGAAAGTTATATATGTAAAGAACAGTAAAAGCTAATCCGAAGCTCAGCTACTAAAAGGCAAGTTGTTGGGATTAATATAACCTAATAAGAGATAAGAGAGAACAAAATCAATTGAATAAATCCAGATTGTTATTGTTTACCCTCAATCAAAAGTACAGCACATATGGGAATTCTAAGACTCTATTCCACATCAGCTACGATTTACTTGCACACACACACACACACACAGTGTGAGCACGTCATCGAACAATGACTTGCAGCTATTTGCGTTAAAAGGCTCGCAGGATATCAGGCTTGAGTGGTTATTCGCGCCAAGTTTGTTTGCCGAGTCATCAAATTAAACTTTGTGCTACTTGCAAAGTGCACACACAAAATCAAATGTCTACAGAGCGTGTTGCATACGCCCCCAAAATCCAACCGTCTGGAGGCATCAAGCAAACAACACCTCGACAGCAGCAACAACAACAACAGCAACAGCAACAACAGCAACAACAACAACAACAACAACAGCAACAACAACAACAACAACAATTATAGCAGTGACAGTAAAACCGTCAACAGTCCTCGCACCTTCACTTGACTTGCATTGTGGCACACACGCTGGCAGCGGCAACGCGTCGTATGTGTAATATGAGGCTAACACTTGGCAAGAATCCTGCACCCGCTGGGCTTTAGGCCCTGCCGTTGCCGTTGCCGTTGCCTGTCTGGGCTGTGTCAGTCTTAGCCATTGAGTTGTTGTATTCTTTGCATGCTCATTTGTGTCTCCTTCAATTGTCGTTGCCAGCTGTTGTTGTTGTTGTTGTTGTTCTTGTTGTTCTTGTTGTTCTTGTTGTTGCTGTCGTTTGCCTGAAGTGTGGCAGACGCTTTGTCTCGACGCCGTCGGCTTGTTGCTATCGTTATTGTTGTTATTTTTGTTGTTGCTTTTGCTTTTGCTGTTTACAGTAGCTTTCGGAAGCCATAAAAGTGCCTCGATATACATATGCATAGCATTTAAGGGCGGCATTAAAGTGAACTTTGATATGCAATCATATTACGCATACGCCGCGTATCTCTGCTGAGCAATATTACGCTTGCATTAGATAATGAGCTCTGGGCACGTCAGCAGGCGCTCACATAGAGTGTAAAGCAACCCCTTACACACGTACACTCGCACACACTCACACACATTCCCGTCTAATGACATGTATTTGTGCATGTATGCATGTGTTTGACTGACATTTACGTTGAGATAAACCGCTGGCAATAATATTTAAGCATTGCCTATATATGACATTTGTTTGGTCAATATTTATTTTGACTTCAGGCACGATATGGCGCTTCAGACAGACAAACTCTCTCACACACACACACACACACACATACATACACCTGGCCTGGCACAAAATTTGCAACTACAACAAGCTAGAAATACAATTGGCCCTGTCAAGTCTGTGTTGTTGACTGAAAATTGCTTTCAGCTGCTCGTCGCTGCATCCTCGTTAGTTGCGCACAAGTACAATGAATCAGACGAGAGGACGACGGCGACAATGACGGCGACAGGGGCAGAGCCGGTTAAATGTTTAGTAAATATACAGAGTACAGCAAAATAGCAAAAATGGAAAAATGCGGGTACATACAAAACATACAAACAGTGAAAAATCGAAAGAAAATTAAGTGGCCAAAGTGCTTGCGGGTACCCACACCCACACACCCACACCCTCACACACACAAGCGGCCCATGTGGCAGTTGCCTACCAGCTTAATCTTTGAATGGGATGCTGAAACAATACACACACACACACGCACACGCACACACAGGCATGTACACACCGAATGAAGCCTGGCACGTTATACGCTTTTGGCCGTCGGCACGGGCCGTAACATATGTGACATGGCTTTTGGTTTTTCACAACTTATTTGCTGGCAATTAGCAAAAATCAAGTAACTTTTTCTATTCAATGCACTTGCAATTTGCTGTGAAAGTCTGTTGAAACAAACAAACCGCGGGCGCGTCGTGAAAAAAGCCGACTGAAATTTTTGTTATGCTGGCTGCGTGTGAATTCTGCTCTTGAGTGGGACGCGATGCTTCGGCAGCGACGAGTCCGAACATCGGCAGCGTCAGCGCCAGCGCCGGCGCCGGCGTTCTGTTGTCGTTGTCTGGCCAATGCATTGCAGCAACAAAAATACTGGGCACGGCTCTCAGCTGTTGACACCCACGCATCGGTTTGCGCGCGAGAGCGACAAAATACTGGGAAATTTATGCGAAAGGGAATTGCATGCGGCGTCTTTAGACGCAAATCAAGTATACGCACTGTTGCTGCCGGCCAGGCAAGCGCCGGCACAACTTACACATATCAATATTTACTTATTTTGTTCGTTGTTCTTATTGCTGTTGTTGTTGTTGTTGTTGCTGTTGTTGTTGTTGTTGTAAAGCCATATTAAAACTAAAGTTTTTATTCATTTTTGCGGCTTTTCTGTGCACCTGTTGCGACTTCTGCTGCCATTATTGCTGCGCGCTGTTGGTCAATCGTCAGGTATTGGGTGCTGGGCTTTTAAATGTTCTATTTTTATGTTTTAAGTACTTGACTTCAGACTCGTTTTGTCAATCATTAGGTAGGTAATTTGAAAGAAATTTAAGCCTTCTTTTTACATTATGAATTGAAATTTGAACCAAAAAAGTTGCACATAAAATTGCCTAAAATAAAGAACAGAAAAATGTTTGCTCTTGAGGTAATTTGACGAGAATCAATTGAGATGGAAACACGAGCCGAGGCGGCAATTAAATTTGGCCTCGCGCATATATTTATATTTTGTAGCGTGTAATTAAATAAGTGTGTAGATGTATTTCTTGGGTTGTGAAAATGTAAGAAATTGACACATTTATTTAATACATTTATTCGTTTCTAGACGCTTTAAGATTGAAAAAACATACAAGTACAAGCATATGGTAAGCATATTGTCTAAAGTTAAACAAAAACTTAGGCACAACTGCACAAAGCCCGCCAGAGTGCATATTTAAATATGCTAATTAGATGTTTCTTTTTCGTTTTTGTTTCAGGTTGCATTTGTTTTGTTTGTTTGGCTTTTCTTTACTTTGGTTTACTTTTCTTTTATTTATTTGGCATTTGCGGACAGTTGCAGCAGATATTCGATGCAGCTCGGTCGTTGCATTGTTCGCTTTTGGAAAAACATGGAAATACACGTGCCGTTTTTACAATGGCTTTTTTTTCTTATGCCTCTTCGTAATATTCTGGCATATTGGCTTTTGGATTAATGATAACAATAATAACTATAATAACTATTTGCCGAGAAACTTAAATGCCTCAAAACGTTGCAAGTTTTTCTTTTCTCGTTTCAAATCTTGGCAACTTATGGAATACTGGAAAAAGCTTTTGTTAGGGTATTTAGACATCGACTAACCTTTGGCCTAACTTTACTCGTGTAATTACAATTGTTTCAGGTCTCTTTTAGCATATTTTTACTATTGTTCTGTTGTTGTGACTACATCAAAGATATAGCTATATTATGTACTTACATACTAGATGACATACATATATATGTATATATATGTATTTATGTAAATGTAAGCAGAAAACACTTAAAGAGTATAAATTCGTATAATATTGCCGCTTACAAATATTTCGATTCATTTTCATAGCTTAAATGGCTTTCATTAAATTGGTTTCAAATTGGTTTTCTTTAGGTACTCGTACTCCTTTTCGACCTGGTCAAGGTCATTTTGCCAAAGACAAACAGTTAGTTTTAGACATTTATAAATTTGCTTTAGTTAGTCAAAATTTTCAATATGAAGTTAATAACAATATCAATTGCATTGTCATATGTATGTATTTGTACTTAAATTTATGCACACAAATATTTGCATATCTCTATTTGTTTAAACATTAAATTTGCATTACGATTTCAACTACTGCACAATATGATTTGCATTTAAATAAATACATAAATAAATTATTGATTTTCTAACAAAACAATAATATGCTTATGCGCCTTTCAGGCATTTCCAATAATGACCTTAATTAAATAATTTGAGTTAGGTTTCTTGATGAAATGTGACACTTTGACACAAGTTAATTTCGAGACATGCCACGAACAAATGTACATAAGACATGTGTATATATGTACTTATGTATGTGTATACGTATGTATGTATATGTATGTATGTATTATGTACGTTTGTTCCTCTCAAGTGCCTACATTGTGTTGTAGGATTAGTTAGACCTTCCCTGATACTGGTACTTATCAGACTCGCAAGTATCCACAAGATACATTTTGACTTGTACCTGTGCATAACTAATTAGTAGATACCTATTATCTAGACACAACGAGCACCTACTTAAAGGTTCGCTCAAACCTTGCTTTAGCATATACTAAATACGCGCTTAAGCATTTTACTCGGAAACATTTTCGTTAAGCTCATTTAACATGTTTTCTATCACTTCGTTGCCATGCCATGCCATGGTGCGCCCCATAAGAATTGTGTTTATTGTTGTATGTTATATGAATATGTTATATATGTATATATATGTATATATATGTATATATATGTATATCTATTAGTTGGTTATAATTGCTTTGCGCAGCAGAGAAACGGCGGCTGCCATCAATGGTAAATAACAACAACGGGCAGGTTTCTCATTTCGTGTTTCTTTTGAATCGAAATCTAGCACAATGTCAGCCGAAACACAATTCAACTGCGACATCTTCAATATGAGACCCGAGACTCTTTGGGATATACGAGCTTAATTAGTTAAAGCAAGCTCTTCTAACATTAATAATTTAAGTAAATATTTAAGTGTTCTCATAATAATAATTCGATTTTTTAAGCTCTGCTACTTAAAATTCTTGGATTCGGTCAGATACTATTCTACATTTGATCACGTTTTGCCCTGTCTCCCTCCCGCTCCCGCACCCCTCTCTCTATATAGTATTTATCAATAAAAGTAATAGAAAAATATTCTTTACCTCTTTCGGTGTCCAATTGATAATTGATATGGTATGGCTGCTCTAGAACTTACTCTGTTCCATAGCTATGGAGGTGGAATTATTGATTTCGGCCACAACGATTATCTCGTCGTTCTCCTCTGTTTCCTCGGGCACCATCATCAGGTTGTTGTTCAAAGTGTAGGGCTCAGCGCGGTTCTCGCCATCGCCGGATGTGTGTCGCATACGTTGAGTGAAGGAGCGTGTCATATAGGTGGAGCGTGTGGTGGAAACGCGCCGCAGAGCGCTACGCCCATACATGAGCATACGAACCTCAACACGAAATCTGGGATGCGTTGCGGCATACAGATAGGGATCCACACAAGCGGCCGTTTTGCAGAAGAGCGCCGGTATCATGGAGCCCAGCGGCGTGATGTGCTGCTCTTGGCCAAAGACGCCCATCATGGCGACAATTGCGTATGGGGACCAGGCAATGAACCACAGGCCAATAATGGCAGCCACTATAAACGTGAGTTTCTGTTCGGTTTTGGCCTTGTCCTTGTTCGACTGTATGCGATTCGCCATGAAGACCACCTTCAGTATGTAGAAGTAGGAGTAGACAATCGAGATCAAGGGTATGCAGTAGGCGGCCACAAAGAAGAGTGCCATAAAGATGCGTGCCGGCGTCTCCTTGTTGAGATAGTCAAAGCTGCAGGTCGTCAGATAGCCCTCCGGCACATAGACAGACAGACCCACATCCAAAGCGGGCATCACGGCAAACAGAAAACTGTAGCACCAGATCAGTATGATGATCAGATAGGATCGCAGGCGCGAATAGCGGCGCAGCGGCTGCAGCGGATGCACCACCACATTATAGCGATCCAGAGCGATGGCCGTCAGTGTTCCGATGGCACAGGTGCCGCTCAGTCCGCCCACAAATCCGTAGATGCGGCAGGCTGCATGTGTTGGGACAGCTTGTAGTGAACCGTATTTGTAATTTGCCTCGATGCACTTACCTATATCGCCCAGGGCCGGACCCTCTTGTATGTTATTGTAGATGGCTATCGGGCACTTGATCAGCATCAGGAAATCGCATATGGCCAGATTCATGACCAATATATTGGCCGGTGTACGCAACGATTTGCGGCTGCCAAACATGAAGATGACAAAAGCATTGCCAAAACAGCCCACCACCGAGATGAGGCAGTAAAGCCCGGCCATAATGTAGAAGGAGCTGGTGCCAGGTGGTTCGAATTGCAGCCAAAACGGATTCACCTTTGCTATATAGTCCAGGTCGTATTTGTCGCGATAGTGAATATAGCCGGGATATGAGCTACAAACGAAACAAACAAACAAATTAAGCTCATTTCAAGAGCCGTCAGCTTTACAGTAGGAGTATGCAAGGGCCGGTAATATGGTTAACTATTTCCCAAGTCCCAAAAGCTTTAGCTAGAAATTCTATCGTTTGTTAAACCTGTTATGTGCACGGATACCCTGTAAAAGGGGCAGATATCTGCGACTTTGCAAAGCTTTTTCCCTTCTATCTGTTACTCGAGAGGTATATAACTGATATATAGCTCATAGAGAGTATATTTTAAAGAAGTTCTCAGATAAAATTGAATTGTATCCTACCGAAACGTTCAGAAAAGTATAATAGATACGATTATCCGACAGGGTAGCTTTTAAGTTTATCTACAGGGTATCTGGTTAACGACCACTCGACCGATTCTGACACTTTTTGCTCACATGCAAATCCAACTTTAGGCGCATCAATTCTGTAGTGGAGCTCAGAAGAACTCAGCGTACAAGCTCACCTCAGATCTGTCTCACTGTCATTCACAGCATGCGAATGCTTGTCATGAACTTTGGTAACATTTGCCGTGGCTGCTGTTGAAGCATTTGCAGCTGCCGCCGCCGCTGCGACTGTTGTTGTTGTGGCCGCTGCTGCTGCAACGAGCGTTGCGTTCTGCGCCGCGTCGCTGCTGTTGCTGCTGCTGGTGCTGAGCATCATCTCGGAGAGGGCACTTGTTATCCAAAGGCTGCCATCGTCCGCTGTCAGCGTGGGGAATGTTGACATTATGGTCTCCATGCTGTGCCTTTTTGCCGGCACCGGCTACGGCTACGGCTCCGGCTCTGGCTCTGGCTCCGGTTCTCTGTGTACGGTGTCGAGCTTTATGCCAAATTTACGAGTTTTTCTACGGGCCGAAGGTTGATGCAGCTGCTGCTGCTGCTGCTGTTGATAAATATTGCATGTGGCACGCTGCGTATGCGTGATGTGTGTCCGTGTCTTCTGCTAAGGACTGGCTTTGTCTCCAGCTGGACCATCCGCCTTATTTAGTCATTAGCTCAATTACCGCAATTGGTACGCCTGACTGCGGTGACCTGACATCGGCATGCTGCCTCCGGCTGTCTTCACTGGTGCACACCCGCACACCCGGTGCCAATGGATTGTTGACTTCAATCTCAGTGCAGCACTGAAAGTAGACAAATAAAAGTGCAGTTACGCCTTAATGAGCTTTTCCTAATTTCATTGTTCGTATCCGTTTCCGTGTCCGTGTTCGGTTTGTTTAAGTGAAAATCTATTAAAACGCAGCATAAAACTGTGGACTTTGGAACTTCAAGCGCGCGCTCATTAAAGCTTCTTATTTGTCATGCACTGCAATTTAATAATACAAACTGAATTCATGTACACATAGGATACGTTCTGTAAGTCCGTAACGCAACCAACATTTAATATTATATATATCAAACTTTGTTCATCGGCTTGCATAAATGCACTCATAACTTTTCACGGTTTAGCCCACAAGCGCAATGAATAGGAAAAGTTATCAAAAGCAAAAGCGAAATATAATAACATTGTTTAAAAGCCAGGTCAACATAATTGACGCACAGTTGGCCAACAAAGTGCAAAATTTTAAGCCTAAGTTAATACTTATGAGGAAATTTTCCGTTCAGAAATTAAATTAAGCAACAAGTAACTTGAGCTTCACAAAAGCACATCAACAAAAGTACAACTCAAATGTGACATGGTCCTGCCCGGGCACAACATTTGGGCAACATGCGGGGAGGCATGTTCGAAGATTTTGTTAAATAAACAATTACAGCACAGCAGTTATGCGAATCTGCGCAGAGCAAGTACATCCACTGCTGGAGCCACTTGGAAGCGGGAGAGAATCGATATCCATTATCGCCTTGAGGCGACCCTTCAAATGGCGAGTGCCATTTGGCAGCACGTGTGACCGAAATGCGGCTCCGGCTCTGTGATTATGGAAATCAGGCAAGCGTGCGCGCATTTAATGAGAGCTAGTTAATTGCTTATTAAATAACTGGCAGCCGGATCGTATCATGGCCCGAGTTGTTTGTGGGCCCCCCAAGTGCTTCTCAACACAAATAGTTGGAAACACAAACGGCAACTCAAACAGAGGCTGCACTTGAAGTTGTTGGCGTCGCAGGACAACTTCTTGTTGGCGGCAACAACAACTGCAACAGCAGCAGCAGCAGCAGCAACAGCTAAGAAAACTTTCTTGAGCAACAGAAAAAGGCAACAGCTGTGGGGCAAGAGTCAACAATCTAGAAGTACAACAAGCCGAGGGGCATTCTACAGCGGCGACATTTTGTTGCCAGGGCTTAAAAGAGGGTTTGAACCGAACCGTTTCGAGGCCGAAACAGTTCTTACAGAAATTTAACCCCTTTTCGCAAAGAATAATTGGTTTTGCTCCAAGAGAAACACTTTTGAGAAAGATTTAAGTTGAAAGCTTTAATCTCTGTCCAATCATGCCAATTGCGGGTTGACCATAAATTTAGGCCGCAACTGCGAACGTTTCTATATTCCCAGTAGACATGGTAATTATAATTTAAATGTGAATTATTATATTTATAAAGCAAATTATGTGTAAGCAGAAACAGGCGCACGAACAAAAGTTAAAGGCAGGAAGTCAGTTTGAACTATGAACCGAAGCGTTTATAGATTCCCTTGGGGCTTCCAGCCCTGCTCCAAGTCGAACTTAATTTCTAATAAATGGCCCTTGTTGTTGGCTAGAAAGTGGCCCCGTTTACCTCGCACTTAAACGGCAATAGAAGTAGTTTTGTGGCACATAATTTGCACTAATTGGCCAATGTCAATGGCCAAAAACATGGTAGTATATAAAATACTAGAGCACAGGAAAGTGCTCTTTGGTTTTTGGTACGCTTTTGTTGTGCCATCAAAGCGGAATTCATTTAGTGAAAATTCAAATGCTTGTAGGCCCTTTGTTAACAGCGAACAGGCTGAGAGGGGGGGTGGAAGGGGGGTTGGGGGAGTTCCTATGCGTCAATGACATTGGCTGACTTTCTGCCAATGGGCCAATTAATTATGGCTATCACATGCAAAAGCGGAAAGAGATAGGAATTCCAATTAAATATGTCAAATTCTGTGACGACAAAATCTACTCATTCGTTATCTGAACAGTGACAAGTATCGATGCCTCGCTGCCATGAGATCGACTTACTCGCCTTGCTCAAAGGGAACAATGAGTATAAGGAAGAAGCTTAAGAAATTAATTCTATTATAAATTCACGGAACGACTTCGCCTTGGCAAACAATGCTCGACTGTTGCAAGTGTTTACCTTCTGCATTTGTTAAATCAATTAGCTCAATTGCATTTGTTAGCTACAACAATTGTTTTCTTGTGCACGGGCGGGTATACTATGGAGGATTACGGCGATAATGCATTTCAATGGAAATTTTCAGAGACTAGATTTTCGATAAGCTCTCGTGGGCTAGCCATAGACGCATTGACCCATTCAAATGTCGATTTTCATTCTAGTTTGAGTTTTTGTGTACGCTCCCATGACCTTTGCAGACCAATTCCACTTAACACATTTCACCAGACAATCCTTTTTGTACGAACTGCAGCTAAGCGAAGAAGGCAAGCCGGACCCGAAACCAGCTGCCAAACATGAGCCATTGAGCCATTGTATTGAGCGCATCATCTGCTATCTAAGATAACTCAAATTATCTAACGCAATGTACTTCGAGCAATAATAGCCGGGCAATGCGGCTCTCAGCTGCACTTACAATTAAGTTACACAAGGAAATAGTTTAACCGCTGGCTAAGTTTAGAAGGAAGGTGTGTGTGTGTGTGTGGGGGGGCTGCAACAATTAAGCGCCACTTGTGGAAGGAATTAAATAAAGTGAGTCGGCGGAAATTGCAGAACGCACAACGCCTAAAAGCCTGCAACAGCTATTATTATTTTTTAAGTAATATTGCAATTTCTCTGAGCTTAGTTTTGTTGGCGTTTTACCACCCCCCTTCCCCCTCTCCACCACGCAATTGCTTTTAGATGGAACAACCAAAATGTAATTTAAAAGCTGTACAACATTTTTTGCTGTTTGTTAATTGAACTCTTTAATAATAACGCATAAGGCTTTTATTTAAATTCCTTCGTTGTGCGATGTTAATAAAAACAAGAGGTTCTAGTCGGGTGCTTCTGACTAGGGGATACCCTGTACCCACTTCTTCCAACACCAAATGCAGATGTATATGCTATTCTAGAAGCTACATGTCAAGTTTGTTGACTCTAGCTCTTATTATTTACCGAAATTGCTCAAAAAACAGGATGTCGATATCGATTTTTATCGATTGCTGGGGCAAGTTATCGATTATCGGAAACAAGCCCGATCTGCGTAGGGACTAG
The DNA here is from genome assembly GCA_037075305.1 of Drosophila kanekoi. NCBI lineage: Eukaryota > Metazoa > Arthropoda > Insecta > Diptera > Drosophilidae > Drosophila > Drosophila kanekoi. The sequence goes on from JBAMCE010000141.1 coordinate 9,361,387, forward strand.
GAGGATCTACAGCTAAGCTCTAGCTCTTAAAGGTTCTGAGATCCTTGCGTTCATATATACCGGACGTACGGAGGATCTACAGCTAAGCTCTCTAGCTCTTATTGGTTCTGAGATCCTTGCGTTCATACATCAGACGGACAGACACACGGACGGAGAGACATACGGACATGGCTAGATCGACTCGGCTATTGATGCTGATCAAGAATATATATACTTTAAAGGATCCGAAATGCTTTCTTCTGCCTGTTACATACATTTACATTTTGCACAACAATGTAATACCCCTTTTATCCATTTTTGATTAGTTCAGGGTATAACAATCAAAAAAAAAAAAAAAAGACGCTTAGCCAATTTCAGCGAAAATTTCTCTAATGCCTGCAAAATAACATAAGCTATGCAATAATAATTCTAAAATTTAAAGTGAATCCGAGCTTAAAGTTTCATTTTACAAATTGCCGCATAGTTGGGCTTGTTGAATATTCTCTTTATTTTTGTTGTTGTTGTTTTTGACGTTTGAGATACTTTTTGCCGTCATTATTATTTATATTTGTGTATTATGAATTGCTGAAAAATTGTACGAGTTTTTGCTAGAACGGCTTCAAACTAACAAATTTTTGTAGAGTTCTGCTTGAAAAAACACGTTGATTAACGACAGGGCATCAGAGACCTGTCAGTTGTACTAGGCTCTGGTTTGGGTCTGGTTAAAATACCCAGAAATAAAGGGTTTTAAAAGGCCAACAATTTATGTGGCTAGTGCAACAGACAGAGAAGAAGAAGAAGAAGCCAGCTGCGAGCATATTTACATAAATTCGATCAAAATCTATATTGAAATCCTGTTTTACGAGCACATCTCGCAGCACATCTCGCAGCCTACAGGCACATTTTGCTTATCTAATAAAAGCTGCTTCTCTTTTTTCTCTTGTTTTCAATTTGTTCAGTCAAATGCGAACTGCATTTCTATGGCACAAGTGAGGAGCTAAATATATGCATAAGTAATTTGTTGTGAACTTTTCGTTTTTGAAATCGAATTTTTTTTACTACCAATAAAGATCCAGTTGGGCAAGCACCGTGTAGTTATGTGAGTGTGCAGTTATGTGAGTGTGTGGGCGTGATGTGTGTATCCGTGTGTGAACTGAGTTGTGACAAGCTAGGCCCCAGCTAAGGTTGGCCGCATGAAATATGCCGCCTTTTGCTGTATTACAGGCACATGAGCCACATTGGCCCCTCCGTTCGCTTCGGTTGACTACAAACTTATATTGATTTATGTTCGCGCCAGTTCTCATTTTTACTGATTTTCACTTATGTGCGGCAATTTTTGCAGTCCTGCTGCTGCCAAGTCCTAAATGCACTTACACGTGTAGCTCAAGGATGAAGGATTGCAAATTTTCGTGTCGCCATCAACAGGCACTTTAAGGCCTAAATTGTGTATTCAGATAAATGTGTCACATGGCCAGATTAAATGGTAGCTTGTCTGCGCTTTAAGCCATGAGCTATGAATGTGTTACAATTGCAGCTCGGCTCAAATGTCGCAGCTTGAGTATCCTTTGCCGCTGCATATGCTGGACAAGTGCACCCCAGACAGTACTCCAGGCTTACCGGCGTGGAGGCTATAGTTGCCAGCGAGACCGCTTGAAGGCCAAACGCTCGAGAGCCTCGGCTCGTGTTCCTCCGGACAGTTCGGCCGGCCGGCCGGGCACTCATTGCCGTTTGTCTGACAGAATGCAAAGACTTGTTTACAAGAACTTGATAAATGCTACAAAGCTCGGCGTCCACTCAGGTGTGTCGGCCAAACAAAGAGCTTATGCTGACCCATTCATCTTCAACTGCAAGCGGCTAGAAACTCTTATTCGAGCTTAATCTTTTGTAAATTCCGGATGCCTTTCTTTTAAATGCACAATTTCAGAGATTCAGACGAGGCAGCTAAGCCTTCAAATTGCATTCATGACGTTTGTTTAGCTGCTGTGCGCTTTATTGGATTAGGAAACGATAAGAGCAGAAAACGTTTAATCCTAAATAGCACACAATTTGGTTGGCCAACAAACAACTCCGTTGACCAGCTTAACCGAAAGTTACGAAAAGGTTGACAAGAATGTTGTCTGATTGGCAAGACTATAAGTTAGCCCAAATAAAATTAAGTTGATGTCAACCAAACTGAATCAAAACGAAAAGTTCCGCAATCAATAGTTACAGCTGCAAGAGCAAAATGTTTAATTCAAAGCTCGAAAAGGGTCCTCCAGCAAGGAATTGATCAATTGTTATTCATATATTTTGCTGCTTTGAAATTCTAGTTGCCCAACAATTAGGAAATAGGAAGTGAACTATATATAGCATATATTTTAATATAAATCAAATATTAAAGCTTTACAGATGTTGAACAAGAATTTCAAAACTTTCTTTGTCAACGCTATGAAATATAAGTACGCTGTGGTTATCTCTTTTGGGAAAGTTTTTACACCGTTTTGCGTACTTTATCTAGTTGGATTTTTATTTATGGCTTCGCCGTTGTCCAGTGGCAATTTGTGTTTTAAAACTATTTACCTTTGTCAACGGCAACGGCTCCAGTTGAGATTTCCTTTTGCACAGTTTGACCTTAGCGTAGGGAAAACAAAAGTTGCACAACTTATAAATGGGCGCCAATGGGACGCATAATTCTGTTGCCGTCGAATGTTTCTTAAACGGATGCCTGCAGGATATTGCTGCGAATTAATCAACAGCAACTGAACTCATTCTATTTGTGTTTAGTATTTGCAGAGGTTGCAACGCGCGCGTTTAACGCGGCGTATACGCAATAGATGTTTTAAAATTCGCGCGAATTGGCCACAAGCAGGCACAGGATCAGGATATTTTGAATTTGTGCTCGCAACGCAATCGGTTTGGTTCGACTGGATGATAAAGGCGCCCAACAAACACCCTGACTGAAGGCTCGCTCGCGTTCGACTGAGCCACAGCGCACAGCAGCCAGCATTTTTATCAATGAAAATTGTTGCTCAGCCTGGGCTGCATGCAGACAGCCAACTGCAAAGAGAGAGAAGAGAAAGTTCTCACTGACTGACTGGCGAGTCTGCTGTGAGTTTTTCTCTTAAATGTCAGACACAATGTTCGGTTGATAAGGATTCTGTTCAGCTGTCATCAGTTTGTTATCCCCATTATCTCGCCAGCGAACCAAAGACGGCTTTGGTCCTGACAGACGCAGTTACTTAGCCTAATCCGTGAATTTGGCAGCAAAGTGTTTGAAAAAGTTATGCACATGTGACGAAAGTTGGAAGCACAAGCACACAATAATACATCAAAATTTGTCAAATTTAACTCGAAAGCATTTTCAGCACATAGAAGGTTTCGAAAAGGAGAGAGCATCAAACAGGCAATGAGGCAGAGTTACGGCAAACAGAGTATCAGATTTTTATGATGATGATATGTTCATAACTTTTCTGATGGCGCACTCCATGGGGCGCCTGTGTGCTATTCGCGGATTTATTGGCAGGATTAGACTCATATGTTGGTTAATCAGGACATAGTTACTCGTATTTCATTTTGGTTTATGGCCAACACGTGCGTGCCAGCAACAGCCGCAGACGCCGGGCCGGGCCGGGCCGGGCCGCACAATCGTGTTGGCCGTGTGTCCTTTTGCCAGCTGCAATTTGCAGCTGGAAATTGCATTACATGGAATTTTGCGCGAACTTATATTATTTAAATCATTCAGTTGCGATTAATTTGAATAAATTATCATTGGACGCGATGGACCTGACAACGGCACGTCTATCGGCACCGAACTCTTATTTTGGTTTGATTTGTGTTTCCACATCGTCGATTCAATCCCCGTCAATTGAGCAAAGCTTGCCGCAATTATCGGCTGCTGCACTTTAATTAAGGCCCGATGCAAATGCACTTGGCAAAGCGCCGCCCAGCTGCTAGATACCCTGTAAACGGTCAGTTGGCCAGCGCCAGATGCGCATTTCTGGTGCATTTCGTTTGGGAATTTAGTCAGAAATATTTTCGATTTGCATTTTTCCAATTGTTTTGTACAATTTCAGCTTTAAATATTTCATTTAATTGGTATGTAGAGCTCAACAGCTGCGCATAAGCCATAAATCATACATCGCCCCCTGCTTGTTTATGGAAATTTTTCAACACACATCGCCCCCTCCTCCCACCCCCTGTGCACTTCATTACTTTTAAATACATGTTATTAAGGGGAGGGCAGGTCTCTCACACACTCTGCAAATGCCAACGAGGGGCTATTATTATTATTATTATTATTGTTCTAGATTGTTTGTGTTGCTCTGGCTGTTAAGCCCTTGTCCCTTGTCGCTTGTTGCTTCTGCGGCTTGTCGCTTGTCGCTTGTAATCAAAGTAAAGTGTAGCCCAATGCAGGCAAAGCTTAAAACCGTTAATCTGTTGCCGTATAAACGGGGCGAAGTCGAAAGTTAAAAGCGAAAGTAAACGACATCTTAACATATAAGTATTTACCTAAATTCATGTCATATACCACGTGGCTTGCAGGCTGTGTAATATTTCTGTTTTGTTTTTGTTTCAAGTTCTTGCATTAAGTTCAAAGCATGCAGAAAGCACTTACCCTTTGCCCTCCCATCACAATTAACCGCACAAAGTAATTAGAGACTCGAACAACGGGAAAAGTGTGAAAACATCTTCGCAGGGCGTTTGCTTCACAGTATGACAGATAAGTGCAAGTGCTTTTCTAGCAGCTCATCATAAATCTATATAAATATATATGTATATATACATAGTACATATATATACTCGACTTTCTTACTGCGCTCAGACGGACTGACGTGACAGAGGCTAGAGGGTAAGGTCTAGGACGCTTTATAGAAGCTTTATATCTCTCAGATTAAAGGTAAATTCTACGACGTGGATTTGAAAAAGTGCTTGAGCGAATATTGACAAAAACATCTGGTGCGACTTACCTTTTTATCTAATTATACAATAATATAATATAGACATAGTTTAAAAACTTCCCAACTCAATAACTTGGTCAAATCTCATCAGATCTTCACGAGGTTAGGCTTTTTGTTCATGGTTTTTCCTGCCTATTAATCTGGCATTCAAACCTGAATACACTTTTTTTAGTCCAAATTCATGTCAAAATCTTAGCCCAGGGTTCGTAGATAGACATAGGTCAAAATTTCCCACGCTCATAACTTGGTCAAATCTCATCCGATCTTCACGAGGTTAGGCTTTTTGTTCATGGTTTTCCGTCCTTATTAATCTGGCATTCAAATCTGAATACACTTTTTTTAGTCAAAATTCATGTCAAAATCTTAGCCCAAGATTCGTAGATAGACATAGGTCAAAATTTCCCACGCTCATAACTTGGTCAAATCTCATCAGATTTTCACGAGGTTAGGCTTTTTGTTCATGGTTTTCCGTCCTTATTAATCTGGCATTCAAATCTGAATACACTTTTTTTAGTCCAAATTCATGTCAAAATCTTAGCCCAAGATTCGTAGATAGACATAGGTCGAAATTTCCCACCCCCATAACTTGGTCAAATCTCACCAGATTTTCACGAGGTTAGGCTTTTTGTTCATGGTTTTCCGTCCTTATTAATCTGGCGTTCAAACCTGAATACACTTTTTTTAGTCCAAATTCATGTCAAAATCTTAGCCCAAGATTCGTAGATACATATGTATGTAGACATAGGTCGAAATTTCCCACCCCCATAACTTGGTCAAATCTCATCCGATCTTCCCGAGGTTAGGCTTTTTGTTCATGGTTTTCCGTCCTTATTAATCTGGCATTCGAACCTGAATACACTTTTTTTAGTCAAAATTCATGTCAAAATCTTAGCCCAAGATTTTTATACAGACATAGGTCAAAATTTCCCACCCTCATAACTTGGTCAAATCTCATCCGATTTTCACGGGATTAGGCTTTTTGTTCATGGTTTTCCGTCCTTTTTAATCTGGCATTCAAACCTGAATACACATTTTTTAGTCAAAATTCATGTCAAAATCTTAGCCCAAGATTCGTAGATAGACATAGGTCGAAATTTCCCACGGTCATAACTTGGTCAAATCTCATCAGATTTTGACGGGGTTAGGCTTTTTGTTCATGGTTTTCCGTCCTTATTAATCTGGCATTCAAACCTGAATACACTTTTTTTTAGTCAAAATTCATGTCAAAATCTTAGCCCAAGGTTTTTATACAGACATAGGTCGAAATTTCCCACCCCCATAACTTGGTCAAATCTCATCCGATCTTCACGAGGTTAGGCTTTTTGTTCATGGTTTTCCGTCCTTATTAATCTGGCATTCAAATCTGAATACACTTTTTTTAGTCAAAATTCATGTCAAAATCTTAGCCCAAGATTCGTATATAGACATAGGTCAAAATTTCCCACCCCCATAACTTGGTCAAATCTCATCCGATTTTCACGAGGTTAGGCTTTTTGTTCATTGTTTTCCGTCCTTGTTAATCTGGCATTCAAACCTGACTACACTTTTTTTATTCCAAATTCATGTCAAAATCTTAGCCCAAGATTCGTAGATAGACATAGGTCGAAATTTCCCACCCCCATAACTTGGTCAAATCTCATCCGATTTTCACGAGGTTAGGCTTTTTCTTCATGGTTTTTCGTCCTTATTAATCTGGCATTCAAACCTGACTAAACTTTTTTTATTCCAAATTCATGTCAAAATCTTAGCCTAAGATTCGTAGATAGACATAGGTCGAAATTTCCCACCCCCATAACTTGGTCAAATCTCATCCGATTTTCACGAGGTTAGGCTTTTTGTTCATGGTTTTCCGTCCTTATTAATCTGGCATTCAAACCTGAATACACTTTTTTTAGTCCAAATTCATGTCAAAATCTTAGCCTAAGATTCGTAGATAGACATAGGTCGAAATTTCCCACCCCCATAACTTGGTCAAATCTCATCCGATTTTCACGAGGTTAGGCTTTTTGTTCATGGTTTTCCGTCCTTATTAATCTGGCATTCAAACCTGAATACACTTTTTTTAGTCCAAATTCATGTCAAAATCTTAGCCTAAGATTCGTAGATAGACATAGGTCGAAATTTCCCACCCCCATAACTTGGTCAAATCTCATCCGATTTTCACGAGGTTAGGCTTTTTGTTCATGGTTTTCCGTCCTTATTAATCTGGCATTCAAACCTGAATACACTTTTTTTTAGTCAAAATTCATGTCAAAATCTTAGCCCAAGATTTTTATACAGACATAGGTCGAAATTTCCCACCCCCATAACTTGGTCAAATCTCATCCGATCTTCACGAGGTTAGGCTTTTTGTTCATGGTTTTCCGTCCTTATTAATCTGGCATTCAAACCTGAATACACTTTTTTTAGTCCAAATTCATGTCAAAATCTTAGCCCAAGATTCGTAGATAGACATAGGTCGAAATTTCCCACCCCCATAACTTGGTCAAATCTCATCCGATTTTCACGAGGTTAGGCTTTTTGTTCATGGTTTTCCGTCCTTATTAATCTGGCATTCAAACCTGAATACACTTTTTTTAGTCCAAATTCATGTCAAAATCTTAGCCTAAGATTCGTAGATAGACATAGGTCGAAATTTCCCACCCCCATAACTTGGTCAAATCTCATCCGATTTTCACGAGGTTAGGCTTTTTGTTCGTGGTTTTTCCTCCCTATTAATCTGGCATTCAAACCTGAATACACTTTTTTTAGTCCAAATTCATGTCAAAATCTTAGCCCAAGATTCGTAGATAGACATAGGTCGAAATTTCCCACCCCCATAACTTGGTCAAATCTCATCCGATTTTCACGAGGTTAGGCTTTTTGTTCATGGTTTTCCGTCCTTATTAGTCTGGCATTCAAACCTGAATACACTTTTTTTAGTCCAAATTCATGTCAAAATCTTAGCCCAAGATTCGTAGATAGACATAGGTCGAAATTTCCCACCCCCATAACTTGGTCAAATCTCATCCGATTTTCACGGGGTTAGGCTTTTTGTTCATGGTTTTCCGTCCTTATTAATCTGACATTCAAACCTGAATACACTTTTTTTAGTCCAAATTCATGTCAAAATCTTAGCCCAAGATTCGTAGATAGACATAGGTCGAAATTTCCCACCCCCATAACTTGGTCAAATCTCATCCGATTTTCACGAGGTTAGGCTTTTTGTTCGTGGTTTTTCCTCCCTATTAATCTGGCATTCAAACCTGAATACACTTTTTTTAGTCCAAATTCATGTCAAAATCTTAGCCCAAGATTCGTAGATAGACATAGGTCGAAATTTCCCACCCCCATAACTTGGTCAAATCTCATCCGATTTTCACGAGGTTAGGCTTTTTGTTCATGGTTTTCCGTCCTTATTAATCTGGCATTCAAACCTGAATACACATTTTTTAGTCCAAATTCATGACAAAATCTTAGCCCAAGATTCGTAGATAGACATAGGTCGAATTTTCCCACCCCCATAACTTGGTCAAATCTCATCAGATTTTTACGAGGTTAGGCTTTCTGACATAATTTGTTTGTTGTTTCGTGATTTTCTTGAGATTCTGATTTCTAGAATGCCAATTAGTAGTTGGTTGCAGTGCGAGTCTAAAAGTGTTTATCAATAGCCATGATTTAGCTGAGATTTTCCCAAAATAAAAATTGCGCAAAACTTTTAATGATTGTAACTTGATTAAATGACATCCGATCTAAGTTTACGCGGGCGAAAAACGGACAAAAAAATCGATCCGATTTTTGCTTATTCTCTCAATCGAGCAGAGTTCGGAGTTCAAGGTATAAAAGCGAAATTTTCTAAGAACGGACGATGGCTAAAAAAAAGTTACGTATAATATTTATGGCAAAAAACTTGGTCCGAGCAATGCCGGCTAGCGCGCACTAGTATATATATATATGTATGTATGTATATAAGTAAAGAGGCTTGGAAAACAGTTATACGACTGTTTTGGCGATGGGTTAATGTGCACAATGTTTTACACATACATCTAACTAAAGAGTTATAACTATAAACAACAGATTCAATTGTCGTTTGTCGTTAGAGTGGTGCAACACCACTCAATGACTCATTGAGTCAGTGGCTCGGTGGCTCAAGTGACGGAATTTCTTTTGTACAATTTAATAAACTTGAAATTGTGTTAACACCCCATCCTTGCCACTGCCATGGAGCATGCAGCTTGCACCGTGCAACATGCAACCATTGTCCCAGTTATAATGGGAATGCATATTGATTGGGACCCCGAGTCGCTGGACGCATTCATTTTTAATACCCAAATTGAGCCATTGGGGAATTAACGCTTTTGTTTACCAGAAACTGTTACAATAATGCAGGCAAGCTGTTAAATACAATGGAAAAATTCGTTGTAATTTAACGCAATCGCCACCGACGCCATTCAAAGTGGGCAAATTTTAACGAGATTGGGGCGAGTTCTCAATTGCCATACAATTTGACGTACTATTGTACAAGATAAAAACAATGTAATCAACCTAAGTATGCCAGAGAATATCTAATAGCTAGCTGGAGATAAGAAAACGAGTTGTCATCGGATAAAGCTCAATTTGATCTGTCCTGATCAGTCAGAAGAGTTAAACATTGCTGAACTAAGCAGTAAGGTTCTTAACATAAGTTAACTTAACATATTTTCGTTACATAAGTTCCGTAACATAGGTATCTTAACAGAAATCGCCTTACATAAGTCTGTCAATCAATCACGTCTTGTTTTAAACACGTCCTCAACCTAGTTTTCCAGATATGTTGGGAGAGTAGATAAGCTCGTGATTGCTCAGTTAAGCCAAGATTCCTTTAAAAGCAGAAAAGTGAAGCTTTCAGTAAAGCTCTTAGCATGAGTCAACCTAACATAGGTCTTTTTACAGATGTGACCTAACATAACTCTCGTTACATAAGTCACTTAACGTAAGAGTCGCAAGGTAAGATTGCACTGTTCGCTTACTAACACAGTCAACCAATCACGTCTCATTTTCAATACGCAATTACTCATTCAAAAGTTGTCAATGTAGAGGTAGTTTTTATTATTAGAGATGCGTTAATGATCACTTAACAGTGATTACTCGCAAGAAACATTGCGCGTACAACTTTTGACTAACATGAACGCTTACATTTGAAGCTTTAAGCTCAGCTAGATCACACGCTTGTCGGCTTAAAGGAAATACAAGTGTGCTTTACTAAATCCATTTACTGTGACTCAAAAATCACTATTATGCCCAACTCAAGTACTTTAACTTCTATATTATATAGCTGTGGGTGAGCGGCAGCGCCTGACTAACCATTCAAAATTGTGTCTCAATCATATGAACGTCACCGGCGGGAACAGAGACCACTGACAATATTGATTCAATATTGGCGAGGGCCGATTTAAGTTTCGATGCGAGTCGAGTCGACGGCGAGTCGAGTGCGAGCCGCTGCAAAAACAAAAGCCGTCAACAACCTTTGGCTAGTTGATATAAGTTTCCGCGACATGCGGGTCCTAACCGCAGTTGTGCGAACGCATTTGGCGGGTGAACAGCGCTTGACAGACTGACACATTGACAAAACCAAAAAGACTTGTTGTGCCAGTGGTCGCGACTTAAGGGCTTAAGTTCTTCTACACTTACGCAAAAGGTTTTCGGTGAAAACGGCAAGTGATATGTGGAACCCGCAGTTCGGTGTGGCATTGATTTTGACCTGTGGTGAGCTCCAATGAAATATAAATGAACCCAATTAACAAAAGTGCAGAATAACTGTGGACTAGGTTTGAAGAGTTCGTTTAGAAATGTAACCAAGTACATTTGCTATTGAAACAATTTTATTTAGCTATAAACTAAGTCGACAAGTTACAGACAAATAATGCATATTACTTGATTTATTATCAGCACACAAAGTTTGTCAATTGCCGGAATTGTTTCGCAAATATTTGCGCAACATTTAGAATTGCGGCCGGCTAGCTAAAACGATCTGGTTAGAGCTGCTTCTCCGCAAGTTGAATTTCAAATAGTGCTAATTGTTGGACTATAATTAGGGCTAAGATTGTTTTAAATATCTACTTAACTAAAGGTTCCTTCATATTGGGCCCGACTAATGTGTCCTTGACACGCCACAAGTTCAGCAAAACAGTTTGATTATCTTTGTGCAACAATCAAGAAAACGTTTATAACATGTCTGGCCCATATAAAATTCAACAAGCAGACGATTAAATAAATTTTAACTTCACTTCAGTTTAGCTCAAGCCCTTTGTTAGTTTGGCTTTTGCCTTTTGCAGTCTGTTCGAGAATGTCTGGCAACGGGCCGGAAGTCCGGAAACCACACAATAAAAAAAAAAAGGCAATGAAGGCAAAACGATTCGCTAGTTGCCCAATTACAAAATTTGTCTCAAAGCGCACAATGAATAATTCAACAATTACTTGAACACACATGAGAATATCATTTGTTGCGTTTTAGCTAATTTGGAATTCAGTTTAGTTCAGTTTTTGTTGTCATAAATTAAACGCGCGGCTTATTGCCAATAATAATTTTACTATTTACGGAATTAGCACTTGCTTAAATTAGCTCAACGTATTATCTGTGCTTAATTTGAGAAAAAAAACCAAATTAGAAATTCTAATTTTTAGTTGCGACAACAAATTGCACAACTTTAACTGGCCGAAAGCGAGCTTAACGCTTGCCCAGACAATTAAAACATTTGTTGCTGAACAATGGAGATGTCTCTCAGTCAAAGCTGTTCGGGCCAGTGCATTTCGGCCATTAAAGTTGTAAGCCGTAAGCACATTGCAAACAGTTTACACGATAATTGTTGCTTAATCAACGCTAATTGAACAAATAATTATGCATGACACATGATGCACAATGTCGACCTCTGACAGCCATTTATTCTCTGTATTGCCAAACAGACCATGCAACAGTTTTCGAGTTAATTATGCCGAAGTCTAATTATACCCTACGAGTTGGGACTTGTATTTGTGACTGATTGTTCTTATAGGAGCTATGTGATATAGTAGTCGGATTTGAAGAGTGGAAAAGTTTTCCATACGAAAGCTCTTTTCTTGGTTGATTCTTCCTAAGTATACAAGAACTCTATCCATGACCGATTCTTTCTATATAGCTATATGATAAAGTATTTAGATGTTGTTAAGATTTCGTTTGTTTAAAGCTCATGAATGTCAAGTTTGGTCAAGATAGAGGCAAGCACTTGATTTACAAGCCGCAAAACCTATGAGAACCTAATGATATAGGGGTCTGCTTTGGAACTCCACAGACTTCAAGACTAAAGCTTTACATAGAAACAAAGAGAACATGACCTTTGACTTCGATCTAGAATATATGTATGTATGTTATGTGGGGGTCAGCGGCAGCTCATTCTCATCATCATAATAGCCTATATAAAAGCATACAGAAACAAACCACGCAAATAATGTCCATAATCAGGTAGATGTGCAGCAGGTTTTTTTGCAGGTGACAATCACAGCAACAGATTCGCAGCATGACCTGCTCGAGCGTGAAGTTGGGCGAGCGCCGACAAATTAAAAAGATACACAGCGAGACTTTAGATTATTTGTGCAACGAATTGAGGGCGAAAATCGTATATTTTTAGCTATCCCAGTGCTGCCAAAAATAGTAGCCAAATTAATAACAGTCGTGATTAAATATTTGCCAACGGTCTCGGGTCTCGATGTCACCATTGTCATGAATGGCATCGCCGTCTCCGCTTGTCCAAGCAATTAGCACGTTTTGATCTTGATCGTCATCCATTGTTACAGTTGCCGTTGTCTCGGCGCAGGACTTTGGCTACGGCGGGCAGCATGGGCCGGAGCATTGGGGTGACGATTATCAGCGCTGCAGCGGCAAGTTCCAGAGTCCCATTAACATCGATGTGCTGAACGTGACACAGAAAAAGTTTCCCTATCTTGAGTATTTCAATATCGATGTTAAGCCCAAAAGCGTTAAGTTGACCAACAATGGACACACTGTGCTGGTCACCATGGACTTTGAGGAGGGCAAGGTGCCGCGCGTTAGGGGCGGCCCGCTGGAACGCAAGACCGACTACCAATTCGAGCAGTTTCACTTTCATTGGGGCGAGAACGACACCGTTGGCAGCGAGGATCTGATTAACAACCGATCCTATCCCGCTGAGCTGCATGTGGTTATGCGCAGTCTGGACTACAAGGACTTTCAGAGTGCCCTGGACAAGGATCATGGCATTGCCGTGTTGGCTTTCTTCTTCAAGGTAGCTAAGCTGAAGCACACTTTTTTACGAACCAAACTTATTGGATAATAATACTTTTAACAGATTACAGCAGCGGATAATCCCAACTATGGCGAATTTGCGGAGATGTTGGGCAAGATAAGCCACAAGGGCCAATCCGCTGAATTGGCGGAACCATTGCCGCTCAACAAGTTCTTGGAATATGATCTCGTTACATTTTTCACCTATATAGGCTCGTTGACAACACCGCCATGCGCCGAGAAGGTGGTCTGGATAGATTTCTATCAGCCCATCGACATATCAGAGTATCAGGTGAGTCGTCTTGTCTGGTCTAACATGGTTATCGTGTAGTTGATTGACAACTGGTTTACCCACAGCTGAATCACTTTCGGCTACTGACGGCCAACGATGACCACCTGAAGAACAACTTTCGTCCAACGCAACCGCTCAACAATCGGGTCGTTTACTTTAACGATCCCGGCATACCCGACATCGCCAAGCGAGATTGGGGCTCCATTCCGTTCGTGGACGCCGAAAATGCAGCTGGTCGCATCGCGTGTGGCTTGTTCGCCGCCCTGCTCGGCCTCAGCCTGCTGGTGAGCGCAGCTCAAGGACATCGTTTTAGTGGCTTTTAATTAGAGGCATGCGGCGCAGGTCCTGGCCCAGAGACCCGGACCGCAACGCGAATGTTTTGTATTAAATACATCGCTCTCGCACGCTTAATATTTTAATTAAGACCTGTAATTTAGCTTTACCCGTGCCGTGCTCGTCTCCGGCTACGGCTCGGGCTTTGTTTGCACGCTTTGTCGCAGTGTGAGGACGTGTGCCGGCAATTTGAATTGGGAAGCCGAAAGGAGGCACTTGACCCAATATGGTATGCATGAGGCACATGTCTAATACTGCGATTAACAAATGCTTTAAGATTTAAGAGTTAACGTTGCGAGCTATTCATTATTAATGCAGCACATGGCACGGATTCTATTTATTTGATTGATTATTCATGAATTGATATATATATATAACATATATATACTCGCACAATCACAGCCACAATTAAGTGCTTGTGCCGTGCGTTAAGCATAAGTAATTATTGTTATTTATGCTCTTCATTCAATTTTCATGCCCAAACACGTGATTTGTTATTATAATGCCCGCTGCACAATGTGATTTACGAGCTGACGCTCGCTATAGGTAAAATCTTTCGATACATATAGATATTTATAATGTTACGTGTAATTGTGGTTACCATGCTTGGCTATCAATAAACAAACAACAACCATTGCACCTCCTAACTACAATAATCTCAATTATCATTTGAGCTTTGTAATATATCTATTTTTAATATATGCGAGAGCCCCGAGTAAGTATGGATTCAGATAACTAGTTTATGCGCATAAGATAGACAAATGTGACACACTCACCGTCTGATGTGCAATACTCTCTGCTAGGGCATTAAAAGTCGTTTCCTTTTTTTGGGGTATGCAGCACAAAAACTTGTTGCTTCGATGAAAACAAATAACAAACATATCCGACACGAAAGTGTTGCATGATTGATTAAAGCAAAAACGCTATAATATGACAAATGATTGATGAAGGAGATGAAATATGAAATGAAGGAAATGAAATTGGTAAAACGCGAAACTCACACTTTAAGCAGCCAAACATCTCGTTGAAGGACATAGTCCCTTACAGCTAGCTGTTGAGGTAATTGGCCTGAGCGCTGAGATCCAATTTAAAACAAAAAAAAAAAAGTTGACATATTTTGACTTAACAACAATTTTACAAATAATTATTGCGAACACACAATTCAAAAGTTAAGCTCTTTTCTTATAGCTCAATAATAATACAAAAGTAAGCAAAGTAAGAAAACTTAAACGAACGCAACTTAAAACTCGAGCGCCAATGGCTGAAAACAAGTTGAAGTTGAATTTGTAATTTGCATTGTTTTTCTCGTTTAAACGTAATTTTCTGTTAATGTTGTTCATTTGAACGCATTAAGAGAAGTTAATTAAGTGAACGTTGTTTGGATTTGTAACTAATGTAACTAATTTTATTTTGCTTTACTTAGTTTTTACAGGTTTTTAATAATTTATTTTGTATTATCATTATCATTATCATCGAATTGTGTATATGCTTTTTGTTTTGTGTGAAATACATATATATAACTATATATATATATATATATATATTCATGTATTTGTAGCATATGCATATATAGCTGCACGTTTTTGTATATGTATATATAAATATGTACGCCTGGGATTTTCACTTTACAATCTTAATCAATAACTGCGGCCAAATGATGTGGCTCATGTTTGTTTGTTTGTTTCGTGTGCTTGGTTTTCAGCTTTGTTTTTGTTTTTGTTTTGTTTGTTTTTTTATAGTTTTTCATTTTGTTTCAAATATGCTCGCAAAATTCTACAATAAACGCTGTATATGTATATATATATATACTATAATTCAATTGTTTATATTCATAATGTCAAATAAAAAATTGGTATTTAAAAATATGTAATTTGTTTATAGTATTATTCACGCATTCATGTCAAATTGTCATAATGTGTGTGCTGTGTGTGTGTGTGTGTGTGTGTAGTTGCGTTGGTCTTAAATATAATATATAAATCTTTTCATTTTCTTGAAATATAGATTTATCTGTTTTTAATGCATGCCGCTCATATAATATATATAAATATTATATATGATGTTTAAATTACTAATAATATAAATTAAGCACTCGAAATATTGCAGCTGCACACATACATGCACACGCCGCTCTCCATATAAACATATACATATACATATATATATATAGTACATGGATTGCGTTTGGGGACTTGCAGGAAGTATGCATGCTTTTCTTGCTGAAAATCGCATCGGCAATTCACATACATTACATTTTTATTACTTATGAGCTAGCTATTTTTTGTTGTTTTATGAAACTTTATACAAACACGTTTTTTTGTTGTTGTTGCCTTCCTTTGTTGTTTCCTTTTGATAATATATATATATATAATACTATAGTTAAAGCAAAAACTGAATAAATTAATGAGTAGTAAGTAAGCCAAGCTAGCCAACACAAAGATAACGTATTACTAGATTACTAAGAATTCAAGGTAAGCAGCAAAAGCGCACTAATTATTACAAATTACAAATTACATAGTTCAATTGTGGCTGGAAGTACATTTAGTTGAAATTACATATAAAACATTCTCAGCATATGTGAGATGTCAAAATAGTTGCAGTAAGCGGCGACAGCTAAGATCTCTAAGTAGCCCTTTGTACAATACATTCAATATATATGTGTATATATATATATATAGACAGACATTGGTTTGATCGGAACAAGCATAAAACCTTAACCATGTCCTGTAGCTGTTTACACATATATATATTATATATATTCTAAAAAGTTTGGTTTTGCTCTGTTGTTGTTGTTGTTGTTTTAGCTAATTGGAAAAGTCTAGTTAATTTGATTTGAATAGAGCTTAGTATTTAGTCATAGGGTATTATCAAAGTGCTGCTACAATCGGAAATATTTTTTGCACCTTATGCTGTTGAAAACCTTAAAAATTTGTGTGCTAAGTTTTTGTTCCATTTGCCTTAATCAATTCTCGGTTAGCTTAAACGATAATTAACACGCTTTCGTCTCCTCTCATTTGTTTGTTGGTTTGTTTGTTTGTTTGTTTGTTTTAGAATTTTAACACTATACACTATAAAGACGACGACTTAAAATATTGCGACCATCATGTTTTCTTTGCTTGTTTCTCGTCAGTTGGTTGTTTTTTCTTTTGATTTTTTATGCGTTTCCCTTTGTCCATAGTAAGTAATAAGTGGGGGGGTCAGCTGTTCAGAACGGAACACACTTAACGTAGCTGGTTTCTGTGTTAAAAGTGGAATACAGATTAGCATAAAGTTGTTTAAAGGAGTCCAGTGTCTAGATTGCGATAGATGTGTGGGATGCGCATAGATGATAAATTATAAACTTTACTAACTTTTTACATAAAAACTGGACAAAGCGTTGCACAACTTAAAGTTGCTAGTTATTAGAGCCTGGATGCACGATATATACGATATAGAATGGGGCCATTGCAAATGTTGCTGTAGTTGTGTGGACATATAACTATATATATATGCATGAATGCTGTTCTGGCTGTTGTTGTTGTTGTTGTAGTTGTTGTTGAAAAGCAAAATGTAAACGTTTGAACACAAAAATCACACAAAGCATTTTCCTCACGGCCGCCGGCCAAGAGTATTTTCTTTGTTCAGTTGCTTTTGGGATTCTGTCTGCCTGGCCAATAGTCCATTTATCTGGGCCGTTGTCTGTTATGGATAGAAGAAGAAGGTGGGCGTGATACAGATACAAAATACACAAAATGATAAAGGACAAAACAAAGACAAAGACAATAAACAAAAGTCAAAAAAGTCACACAAAAATACAGATGAGCAAATGAGCCGAATGACTGACTGACTGTTGATGACTGTTGTTGTTGTTGCTGTTGTTTTGGTCCACCCTAATGATGGATGGCACCATTTGTTGAGACTCACCTAAAGTATTGATCGTGCAGCGATTGACGTTGAAACTCGGCGGCCTGTAAATACTGTATATATGTAATTAATCAGTTAGGAAATTTTCTTAGGGATTTGGGAAACCTGTAGCTGATCCGCATACGACATACGCAGCAAAACGTCCGAGTGCGGCTCCCTAGGTATAAGCATATTTGGGCGCGGATATTGCCCAACATTCGCTAAAGATTCAAGATGAAGAGGGAGAAAAAAGAGAGGGAAAAAGTGAAGCATAGATATATGCACACATTAGTTTTATTCATGTGATTTTCACAACTCAGCGACTATACAAACTCACGTGGCAGTTGGAAACCGGCCTCCGGTGGTTGCGGCTGTGGATGCAAAGGCAAATGTAAATGAGTATGAGAGTGTGCATGATATTCTCTCGTCAATCGTATCTGAAAATTATTGAATATCGTTGATAGTTTCAAAAGAGCCAGTGCTTCGTCTGAGAATAATGGAG
Source organism: Drosophila kanekoi (assembly GCA_037075305.1). Lineage (NCBI taxonomy): Eukaryota > Metazoa > Arthropoda > Insecta > Diptera > Drosophilidae > Drosophila > Drosophila kanekoi. The sequence continues at coordinate 9,379,563 of JBAMCE010000141.1, forward strand.
CCTGCTTGCAATATAGCAATGCGACATTGTTGTTGTAAGTGGGAGCGGGAGAATGCGTTATGGAATTGTGGATAATGCGTGTTAGAATGGCGAAAACGAGTAACGAGCAACGAGAAACGAGAAACAAGAAACGAGCACCGACTGCTGATGGCTTACAAATGGGGGTTAGAGAGCGGCAGAGACACGTCTCACATGTGGAGCACGAGACAATTGCAATGCCAAATGTGGGTTAGCTTGGACATGGACACATGTTGTACGCTAATTAATGACATTTCTTTATCGCTTTAAATTTTTTGTTGTTTTTTTAAAAAGATTTTTTGGTTAATTGAGCTGACAAGTGGACATGTGATTTGTGCAGAGATGTTTTGAATTCGTTTGGTTTAAATTGTTTTGTTTTTGTTTTCTTTTTTTTTTTCCAAATACGATTGATTCTGTGAATATGAGTGGAGTTTCGAGTATGGTGTACAAGATGACAGCTGGCCATGCAGTCTATACGCACCATATGCTCGCCGGGATCCATGCCAACATGATGCGGCGGCGGTATGCCCAGACGCTCGCGTTCCATTTGTGAAATAGCCGGATTCGCGTAAAGCGGAAACTGTGAGGGATGTATGCCACTGCAAGAGAAGTTGAGAACTTAGTAAGATTGCCTGGGGAGGATTATGTGAGGGTGCGACTTACCGTCTGTAGTATTCCATCCAGTGTGGATCCAGTCGCGATTGACTCGCGGCAGCCGCTTGTGCATTTTTAATCTCCTCCAATTCTCTGCAATTAGTCAAGGTTGGAAGCATGAGTAAGGGCCTACAATTTGGAGAAGCAGAAATAGGTTTAATATTTTGTCGAGGATTATGGTTAAGGGCAGGCAAATAAGCAGCGAATGGGTTAAGAACTGAAGCATTAATTTTGATAGTGCGTGTAATTAAGCAAAATATGAGGGTTAGTTAGCAAAGGAGCAGTTCGGTTGTCAGTATAAATGTGTGTGCGTGTGTGGGTGTGGGTGCGGGTGTAGGTGTGTGTGCATGTTTAGCGTGTGTAGCTGTGCTTTGAGATGAGGATTTGGCAGGCTTGTACTAGGTACTGTACCTCTCTCGGCTATACATGGGGCCCATTGGATGATGATAAGGCACCATCTGCTCAACAGGACTGAAATCGAAATGGAAATTATTACAATACGAACGCGACTTACAAATCAACTACATATATAATTGACTACAAATCAAAATTAGACTTTAACTAAATAAGACTCAACAATATAGAGATCCTTTCAATGACTCGACACTCACCTGAAGGCGACATGTGGACGCGCGTATTCCGACAGTTGGCGCAGCGCCGGCGTGTCCGCATACGGCGGCTTTAGCTCGGCCTTTAGCTTGGCCTGCTGTGCAGCCTGCTGAGCGGCAGCTGCCTGTTGCTGTTGTTGTTGCTGCTGTTGCTGTTGCTGCTGCTGGTGAGCATAGGGGGAAAATATGTATATATTTGTTAGAAACCTCCTTGAATTTAGCTAATGCACATGTTCTCACCTGTCTTCGCTCGCGCTCCTTTTCGGCCAGCTTACGGTCGCGTTCCTCGCGCTTGCGCGCCAGCTTCGAGTCCGTCACCGGCTTGAAGATCAGATCCGTGCGCGTGCACGAGTTGTAGTCGCCGCGATCGATATGCCGCACAAAGCTGCAAAGCGAGTAAAAAGTTGAATTAGTTTCGGCTCAAGCAAGGGTATTCAATGCTGGGTAACTCACATGGCCGACTGCGAGCGGTGGCATTCGGTATCGTCGGGCTTCGCCTCGGGACTGGGACCGCGCGGTATGTTGTGCGTGGGGCTGGGTATCTCGGGTTCCGGATCTGGCTCAATGTCAATGGGTACTATAAATATACAAATATTATAATTATTTAAAGAAGACCTTCAAGATCTTTTTGCGTTGCCGACACTTACATGGCTCTGTCGGATGATGTCCACCGCCCATGCCCGCAGAGTTGGCCGAGTGCGCGTGCGCTCGCAACGCATCCATGTGCGAGGTCGGTTTCATGCCATGCTGCTGTCCATCCTGCGGCGCAAACGGCGACGCGTGCGGCGGCGGCGGATAGCCAGCCAGGTGAGAGCCGGGATAGGCGCCAGGCGGTAGACCTGTTGGTGTGCCTGGCCCGCCCATGCCGACACCCATGCCACCAGGTCCCTGCGGCGTCTTTGGCGTCGGCGGCTTGTTTTGTTGCGGACCGCCTGGCTGTTGCTGCTGCTGTTGTTGCTGCTGCTGTTGTTGTTGCTGTTGTTGTTGTTGCTGCTGTTGTTGTTGTTGTTGTTGCTGCTGCTGCTGTTGTTGTTGCTGCTGCTGCTGTTGCTGCTGTTGTTGTTGTTGTTGCTGTTGTTGCTGCTGCTGGGGCGTCTTGTGTTGCTGTTGAGCAGCGGCTACTGCCGCCGCGTGTTGCTTTTCAGCAGCCACCGCCGCAGCAGCTGCTGCATTCTGTTCATCCTGACGCGATTGCGGCGGCGGACCAGACAACCCAGCGTGATGGGCCGCCATCACAGCGGCTGGATCCAGTGGGCCGGCTGGTGGCGGCGGCTTCATATAGGCAGGGAAGCCAGGCCCATAGGGCGCATAGCCGTACGGCGAGTTGAAGGGATTGTGATGGTGCGGCGAGTAGAAGACCGAGGGATGCAGCAATGGATGCGGATACGGCGACTGACCAGGATGCACGCCAATCTGTGGAATGCCACCGCCTGGCGCAATCAGCGGCAACGGCAGCGGCATCTGGGGATGGCGTATGACCGGCGGCGAGGCGCCCGGTCGCAAATGCGGCGGCGGCGAGGTACCCAATCCTCGCTGACCCGGCTGCGGTGCATACATCTTGCTGAGCGGACTGGCCATCAGACCGGACGCGCTGGACACTGGCGGCGGCGTCATATGCGGCGACTGTTGGCGCAGCAGCGCGTGCCGATCCCGTTCGGCAACGGCCGCCGCTGCTGCGGACAGCGCCGACGACGAGGGATGATGACTCAGCGGCGACTGCGGCACAGGATGCAGCGGACTCTGTCGGCTCAGGCTGCCCACACTGGAAGCGGGCGAGGCGGCGCGATGTGCAGCGGCCGCGGCCGCAGCAGCGGCAGCTGCGGAAGAGTTGTTCGGCGTGCCGCTGTTGCTGTTGCCGCCAGGGCCAGCTGGAGCGGAACCGCTGGAGAGTTGCACGCTGGGACTGGCGCGACTGAAGGCGGACGATGGCACCGTGTTGGGTGTGGTGGTCAGCGACATGCTTGTCGAGATGGCCGCCGAGTGCGGCGTCGAGGGCGCTGACGAGGCGTGCGGGTGCGACAGATGGCTGGGCGGTGTGCGTCGGCTAAGCGCCGACTCGGGCAGGCCACCCAGTCCGCCGGGACCCGCCAGGAGCGCAATGGGACCGCCGCCATGGCTCAAGCCCGCTATCGAATGCGAGAGCAGATGATGGCCTGGATGCGCGAGCGCTGCGTGCGCTGGATGACCCGGTGGCAGGTGCGCCAAGTGCGGATGTATGGGCATCGGATGGCCAATAAGGCCAGACGGATGCGCCAGACCCGGCAGCGGTGATGTGCGATGCGCGTGTGGTGACTGATGTGGCATTGGTCCCGGTCCCTGGCCCTGTCCCGGCCCGGAGCTCAGGCCGCTTATCGACCCCGTTGGCGCCGTCGATGTGTGCGAGGCGGGCGGCTCACGCGATGTTGGTAACGGCTCGTGCAGGCTACGCGGCGGCTGCTGCTGCTGCGCCGGCGAAGGTGTGCGTACTGTGCCTGCTGGACCCCCCGGTCCCGGCTGTTGCTGTTGTCCGTGGCCGGGCGCCAGCGGATGGCCGTGGCTGTGCGGTGGCGGCGGACCTGGCGCCTGCAGCGACATGGCCATGGGCGCATGCGGATGCATGGTTGGCGGCAGATCGGGATGCGGTCGGTGCAGGGACTGCAGCGACTGCAGATGCGGATGCTGGTGCGGATGCATGTGCGGGTGCATTGGATGCGAGGGCGCCATTGTGGAAAGCGTAGGCGCGCCCAGCGATGAGACGACGCCCGACAGCGAATTGGCGACTGATATTTGTGCGTGTGGGCCACCCGGGCCCGGCGGCAGTCCATGCTGCAGACTGGGCGGTCCTCCCTGACCCGACATTGTGCTGCTAATCGGCTGATGCAGCGACGTTGGCGGCTGTGGACCTGGACCGGAACCGGCGCCACTGTTCGGCGGCGGTCCATGGCTGTGCGGGGAGATGAGATTTTGTGGATGCATGCCAGGTGGCAAGCCGCCGCCAGCTGGTGAAGGCATGTGCGGCGAGGGATGCGGCGACTGGAACTGCTGCGGCTGTGAGGATGGGGGCTGCGAATTGCTATTGCTATTGCTGCCCTGGCTATCCTGGCCGGGCGTGGAGCGCGCCGAGGCATCAATGGGACTCTCTGGCGGCGGGCCATATGGCGAGGCTTTGATCAGATTCTCGCCGCCGGCAGCAGACACGGGCGGCATCGGATACTTGAGATCCTGCGGCTGTGGCGGCCCGTATTTGCCGGCCAATGGATCACCATACTTGAGCATGAGGCCAGTGGGCTCAAAGGGTCGCCCCAGCGGCGGCGTCTGCACATCGTGCTGATAGTGCGGCTTGGGCATGGCAATGCCGGGCGGCGGTGTCGCGCCTGGCGGCTGCTGATCCATCGGCTGGCCGGGCTGTGCTGACGGCGCATATTTGTGCGAACCGGGTCCGTCCAACGACGGCCCAATGTTGTGCGGCAGATGGGCAAAGCCTGGCTTCACATCGGGTATCTTGAGCGCCTCCTGGTAGCCCGGTTTGGGCGGTGCCAGCTCCACCGGATACTTGCCCTGCTGTTCGATCATGTACTTCATGTCGTATTTGCCCACAGCTGCCGCAGCGGCAGCCGCTGCCTGAATCTCCTGGCTGTACTTGAGCGGATCCAGCTGCGGTGGCACCGGATACTTAAGCTCCTGGGGCGCAAATTTACCGCTGCTGGGCTCAAATTTGACGGCTGCCTCGTTGTACTTCATTTCCATATCGCCAGGATATTTCTGAGGCGTTGCGCTCGATACCCCGCCGCTGCCCGGATCACTATGCAGCTGTGGCGGCGGTTGTGGAGGCGGTTGCCCGGGCGGTCCATACTTAAGCTGCCCGTCGATAAGATAGCCGGCGGGCGCCTGCGGCGTTGGTCCATGTGGCATATGCTGCAGATGCAGTGGCTCCGCATTAACACCATCAACGGCGCCATGATGCAGTCCTGCAAGTTGGGCGTTCGGCGGCGGCCCCGCGGAACTGACCGGTGGCAGACCGCTGGCATTTATCTTCAGATCCTCGTTTTTGATTTCGATTTTAACCTTGAGATCCTGCGGCTCGTTGCTGTTTTGATTGCATGTGGCGTCCATGGAGTCCTCCATGGGCTCCTTTTTGATATAAACGGCCTCCTGCATGGGCCCCGAGGCAGCTGACACGGGCGGCACACCCAGCTGCTGCTGTTGATGTTGTTGCTGCTGCTGCTGTTGTTGTTGTTGTTGCTGCTGCTGCTGGGGCAACGTCTCCTGCTTAATGCTGGCGAGCTTCTTGAGCAGATCGGGATCACGTGCAGCCGCTTCGTTCTCGCATATCTCCATTTTTTCAATGGTTTCCTTGCGATCACGGTCGACAGAGGCATTGAGCGCCTCTACGGTGGCAATTGTGGGCACCTTCATTGCAATCGGTGCAACCGCAACAGCTGCTTGTGGCGCTTCCAAGGAACTGGAGTCCTTAAGCAGTCCATCCACGTGCGTGGGCTTGATGCTGAGAGGCTGTATGCTGCTGGGCGCTTGAATGTTGGTCTCCTCATCCATGTTCTTGATGGTATCTTTGTTGTCTTCCGCGCAGGACGTTTCCGTTTTGATCGATTTCTCGTTGACCTCCGACTTGGAGTCCAGATCTCCGGCAGACAACGTCACAGCGCCGCTCTCCTCCTTGCAGTTGATCTCCTTGCTGTCCTTGCAGGACTGCTGCTCCGCTGTGCGGCCATCCGTGTCTGTCGTATTCGACTCGCCATCGTCCAGAACAGAGTCGGGACGACTGTCGGAATTCATGCTCTCGACGGGACTGTCCGGTCGCTTGCGCTGCTTCTCCTTGATGTTGTCCTCAGTGCTGTTGTTGGCCAGCTCGCTGCTGCTGTTGTTGGTCTCCGTTTCGGTGCGCTTCTTTTTGTTGGGCGTGTCCTGTTTGCCGCCCTTGCGCTTATTCCCGGATCCCTCGGCCACGCTCTTGGTGGGCGTTTTGGGACTCTCGCCGGTAGCAGCAGCAGCGGCTGCCGCTGCGGCAGCATCCGGTGTATCGGAGCCCCGTTTGGGCCGCTTGCCGTTCGCCACGGCGTTGCTGTTGTTGCTCGCTGAGCCCGAGGATTGATCCTTGGCGGAGCTGTTGGCAGAGGCGTTGACGGAGGCAGCAGCAGCAGCGGAGTTGCCACCGCCGCCAGCTGCACTGGCGCTGCTGTTGTTGTTGTTGTTGTTGTTCTGTTGTTTGTTTCTCGTCCTCATCCTAGAGGGTGATTCATCCCTTTTGTTGGTCAGACTCGAATCACTGTCACACTCGCTGGCGTCGTCCTCGGTTAGAGAACTGTTCTCCTCCTTGGAGACAGCGGGCGATGAGCGATTCGCCGTCTCTGCAGCCGACGCCGCCGCCGTCGCCGTCGTCGCAGCTTGTGGTTCCGGGGTGTCCTCCTTTTTGGGAGGTGTATTGTTGGCGCGCGTAACACGATTGCGACGCAAGGCGCTCTGTCTGCGTCGCCGATGCGGGCGATTATTGTTGGCGCCGGGCGTCTTTTTCCACAGATAGTAGAACTCGACCAGCTCCGGTGTGTCTTTGTGTGGCAACAGGTCCTTGTGGATCCTAAAGAAATTCTTGCCAAATTGTCGTAGACCCTTGATAAACTTTTTCGTTTCGTCCTCGGTCCACTTCTTGTCAATGCCCTTTGATACGGGGCACTTTACGAGCGCTTGTAGAGCTTTGCCTGGATCGTAGCCAGAATCGTGCAGCTATTAAAACGGAATGCGACATCAATTAGTCGGACGGGGAGTAGAATGGAGTAAATGGGGCACTTACCACGTCTAGTGCGTTAATTGTTGTGTCGTCGCGACTGGCAGCCAAACAACCGTCTTCTAAACCGCCATCACACATTCCTTGAAATGCAGCCATGGAGCGTGCCGCACGCAGAAACATTAACAAGTCGCCATCGGCCACAACGCCAGGACTCCATCTTGTTTCCTCTAGTTCACGTTCATCGGTTTCCTTGTCAACGGGGAAGCTTGAGATTGGATTATAATCGGGCAGTTTTGCCTTCAGTCACAGGACAAGACAAGACAGAAGAAGTTGCGGTATTAGTTAATAAAAAAAAAAACGGAACGAAACGCCAAAAAACATCGCATCAACTCTATTTTTTTTTTCTTCTTTTGGATTAGTTATATCACACACACCACAGACTCGAGACATACTCTACGAACACATTAAGCCATACAATGTAAGCCAACCCGGTTGGAAATACAATTCATGCAGGACACCCTTGATGACGTGTCATGCTACACGTCTTGCAGGACGTGCTGCATGACTTGTCTTAGAGCAATCGCTTCATTTTTTCCTCTTTCCAACTTTTTATATGATTAATAAGCAGTGCATTTCCAACCGGGCATGTATACACATATATAAAGATATGTATGCATGTAGTTTGTCTGGTGTCATACGATACAGGAAGATATGACAATACACAACTTAAGCCTAATGCATGAAATGTATGAACAATGCATTGATGTGAGGTGTACGCGTGTGTGTGTGTGTGTGTGTTCGTTTTCTTGGATAGGGGCGGTTGGGTAGGAAACGGTTAAGCGCCTGTTACTGAACACCTTTGGCCATGTAAACGATTTGACCGCAAGCACCTCAGTGATTGGCGTTGTGTAGGAGATAGGGGTTGGGTTGATTTAGGCGGAAGGGTTGAAAATGTTCTTTACGCATTAGTTGATATGAAAAACCAATTGGGTAAACGTATTATTTACAGCTGTTAGTAATTGAGTATTCGTTATAAATTTTATCAAGCTACAAATCAAAGTTGCCCACATGAAAGAGCCTTTCAGCAAGATAAGATAAAATGTATGTATGCAAAGACGAAGGTTCTGGAGGTTCCGCTTATCGAGCGTACACTGTATAGAACATAGAATACTTTATAGTTAAGATTACAAATTTTCAATTAAAACTTATCACCAGCTCATCTTTTTAGACTAAATTCTATTAAAGAAGTTGTAGAGAAGTCAAGTGGAAGATGTTTAGAATGTGTTCTGCTTTCAGAGTTAAAGCTAAGTAAAAAGTTTGATTTGAACAAGTTTTATGAGACACGAGGCGAAATTTGACGCTTTTTGCAGACAAGACTCTTATCATTTCAAAGTTGTGACATTTGGACACTTAATAATGATTGAAAGATTGTTGGACTCATCATATCGTGGGCAACTTAATAATCGGAATTTGGAAAGTTTGTTTAAACTGAAAGTTGAAGACAAGCGCGAGTGTCGTGTATTTGGTTGGTCTGGGCTGGGAGGGTTTGGGAATGGGTAGGTATATTAATTGGGATTACAATTAGAATTTGCAACATTACGATTACAATACAAAAAGAAAATAACATCTTTTTTTTCAAATTTTCTTTGCATTTTTTTCTATTTTGTTACCGTGAGCTGAATTTCTGAATTGTGAGAGTTATGTACGTACATAGACATCGTTTACCTGGTGGCCGGGACCCACTCGTATTTCTCCTTGAGTGGAGGCCGCCATCACCCTTTAAAAACACGCTTCCGGTCCAGTGTTAAGCCTTTTTATGCCCGCTATGATATGAAAATTCAACTGCAAAAAGAAAATGCATCGTACGGTACGGGGTTAAAATGATTAACAGTCTCCAATACAAAATCCCTCTCATGTGATTCCAACATGCATAAATAAATAATCCAATAAAAATAATGCCATGTAATGTGCCGGGCAAATAGACCAGAGCTGAGCGTAGCGAATCTGGAGGCCAGACGCACTGGATTTCGGGAGTTTTATGTGCGGGCCGAGCACTTAATCGTTTGCATATGCTGCCAGACGGGACACTCAAAGAGGGGCAGGAGTCAGGGGGAAACAGTTTCAGTTTGCAGCTTTATTCACTTGGTGTGCGTGTATGTATGCGTGTGTATCTGTGTGTGGTTATTTTTTTTCTTTGGCCGCCTCTCAAGTGTGCGTGCAGCTGTAAACAGATTTTCCGCTCAAGTAACTTGGCGAATAACTGTAACGAGCCGAGGCCGCACACATGTGGGGGCAGTTGGTTGGGGAGGGGGAGGGGGGACTTATCATTAAATTTGCTTACGAATCAATATCAGTGCCAATCCACACACACACACACACACACTCTCTCGCTCGCATGCCGGCGGTTGCGGTTGTGTGGCAACGGCACACAAATTATGGCAATTAAAATCAATTAATTAAATGCAGCAGCAGGCAAATGAAAACCCATTGCGCCTCGGTTCGGCTTTGCACGGGCGCAACAAGAAGAGAAACAGGGAAAAATTAAATAAAACAGAAAATATTGTCGACAGATTTACACTCAATAAGGCACGACACGCCGCCTAAATGACGGACGATGAGGCGGCGGGCGTAGGGTGCTGTGCCACGGGGCACGGCGCACGAACCAACGGCCAGGCTGGCCTGCACCGTGGTTAAAAAGCAATTGAAACGCAAGTGAATAAAGAAAAACTATTTATGCCAAAGTTGGGCAATGGTAGAATGGAAAATTCGTAGATAAATAAATGCCATTTGCACACAATTGTGATTAGCTTTAACTTATTCATCTGATGTTAAATATCTCTATATAACATTTGTAGCTTAGTTATTAGAGCAAAGCTAATGTAAGCTATAAAAAAACACGGGCTATGCTTCTACTCTGCATTATTCTATTCTATTCTGATTCTACTTCAAATAACACCTTCATATACTCTTGATCAGATCATGCACGTTAGATATAGTTCTCCCTTTTCAAGACGATGAGCTGATGTCAACTAAAGAACAAATATGTTTGGGTAAGATACATTTTATGTTATTCCGAATGAGATATATTTAAAGGATCTTGAATACATCTGACATAATAGACAATGCCCCCGCTACTCCCTTTATATATTGCTAAAAACAACTTTGCATACGAGAAAGAGCTTGAGTAAACTTTGAAACAAATAAACAAATAAGATTCTACTTTGTGCTACATTTTCTTAGACCTTAACATACTTCGAATACATCAGGGACAATCGGCCCGCTTCTGATCTTTCATTATAAAATGTCTATTAATTTGAATATGAAGAGCTAATGAAGAGAATTATGTTGGGCAAAATTGCACTAAATTATATTTTATTTTGAATGAGACCTTGAATAGACCGTTACCCCACCCCTCACCCTTTTGTTATTGTTATTCATATAACTTTGCATATGATTGTGGCCAGTTAAGATTTTAATCGCCTTAATTAAGTTACCAAAATACGTTTGATAAACGTTATCTATGACATACATGCATATATATATGTATGTATGTGTGTGTAGATATAAATAACAACAACAAATATGGCCCTAGACATTGCTTGAGCCGCTTTTGGCCACTGTGCAGCGGTCGACTGCGTTTGGGACCAACACTTATCAGCGACATCAACAGCAGCAGCAGCAGCAACAGCAACAGCCGCAGCAGCAGAAAGAGCCCGGTTAGCTGGCCTGGTTGGCTGGCTAACTGGCTGACTGAACGGCTTTGGCCTGCTTGGTTAGCAACTTTTTGTATTTTTATGGTAGGGAAGTCGTGAGTGGAAAAATTTCACAAAAAATAAAAAGAAAGAAGGTGAGTAGCTCCTGGCCTCGTCTCTTGCTCTCTCTCGCTCCCTCGCCCGTTCTTGTTCTGGGCACGCGAATGGCCCAAGTGGCTTTGGCTCTGGCGCTTTGGGGAAAATTGTGTAATAACTGCGAGCAATGTGCTAAGCTGTATATGCCTGTGTGTGTGTGTGTGCCCAACCACCCCCCTTCCTGGCTTCCTTCCTGCTGCAGCGTACCCTCGCGGTCTGGCGCTGTTGCTGCTGATGTAGCTGCTGCTGCTTCTGCGGTGGCTGTTATAAAACAAATGTACTACAAAAAGCGCCGTTGTAACGCACAAAAGCCATAAAATCTAAAAAGGCAAAATGAAAGGCTCGAACAATTTTTGCCACCACCGAAAATGCGCCGCCTTCGTTACAGCGAATCCTCCCCTGCCCCCTAGTTTGTTAGCCTGTGTGTGTGTGTATGTGCATGTGTATGTATTAATAGCCGTATCATAATGCCCAGCACTGAGGTTGCGGCAACAATGGGCCAACAACAACAGCAGCAGTTCACAGTAAAAGACCACAAATTATGGCAGCGACCGTTGATGGGGCGTTGCTTGCTGCTGTTGTTGTTGCAGCAGTTGTTGTTGTTGCTGTTGTAGCTCTGCTCTGTACAACGTCGTGGATACGTGACTGACTGTTGGCCAGTTGCGAGTACTTTGCAGCTTGTGTGAGTCAGAGCGCAGCCCCGAAATGTACTCGACTGGCGGAGTCTTTGGTCAGCGGTTGTTTGGTTGCCACCAACTGGCCCGAACAACATCTGAGCTGGTTTGGGCCACGAAAATTTAAGGTCAATAACGCTGTCAATTTCAAACGGCGCGTTGCCGCCATTAATGTCAACACGCGCTTTATCAACTAACAATATACACATATATACATATATAGACACACACACACATACGCTCACAGGCACACACACAGGCAGACAGATTAACAGCCCAGCTGGGCGGGGGGCTGGGTGCCGTAAATTGTTTTCTAAACAGCCCATAAACATAAAACGAAACAAAACGAGAAATGTAAATGAAAAATAAAACTTAGCAAGCTGAGAGGAAATCCAATAAACAATTTGTATCATGAGTAGCGGAAAATTGTGTGTACGCACGCGGGTAAACGACGACGACGACGACGCTGTGTGTGTTCGTGTGTGTCTGTGTGTGCGTGTGGAGCGTAATTTTGAAATGGAAAAGCTGTCGGTTGTCGACTGTCGGCTGGGCCCGACGACTGTCGGTCTCCTGTGTGCGTATGTGTGTGTGTATGTTTGTGCTTGTATTTAGCTTGTTTTTCTCTCTGCAATCATCGCTTGCCAATAAGCTGACTAATTGACTGACAAATAGGCTACAACAACAACAACAACAACAACAATGAACGTCAGCAGCAGCAGCAGCAGCAACGGGCAACGCGCAGCAGACAACTTAAAATGCCTTCGCACGGCTGGCGCAGCGGCTGCTGAATGCGCCGCACAACTGTACATTAGGGTGGTTATTAACTTGATGTTAATAATCTGCCGGGCTAGCCGGAACAGCAAACGAAGGAACTCCATGAGCTCAGGCAGGTAGCTCAGTTAGACTAGAGCGAATATTGATTGCGCTACCTGTACAAGCGCAGCTGCAATGGCTTGTTATACGAAGAGATACATACAAATTTATGCAGAACTTTGTGCTGCGTTCAATTTGAATACAAATATACATATATTCGATAGGGTGTATGCAGAAAGTCTACCCATCTGGCAACGCTATTAGCAAGAACATGTTGCCAACTACCGTTATTTGATATCGACAGTAGTCTAAACTCCTATTAATACCAAATAAAACATATTGAATTTGGTCTGCTTTAGAGTTAGATCAGAATCAAGCAATATTCGCATATGAAACGTTTTTATATACTCATTTGTTACAGTTCATAAAAACTATATACATATTGGTAAAATCTAGATTCTCATTAGTATAAAAATACCAAAAATTTGAGTGGAAACCAAACTCTCCATAAATATTTGGTTTCGGTATTCGCTTTAACAAATTAGCTTCGTCATGGACACACAAGAGCTCAAGAGAGCTTGTGGATGAGTAGCTCAATAGCTTGGAATGTCTAAAATCTGTCCAGTTGAGTGTGTGTGTCAAGTGCGGAAACCCCATTAAATGTTTGTAGGCACCCAAAGAAGGTGCCTCGAGGCCAGTCACACACACACGCACACACGCACGCACGCAAGCACACATGCACACATACACACACTTATAGTAAATTCGTGTGTCTTGTTCAGTTTGTTGTGAAAGCCAAATTTTCACAACAAATCAAAACAGACGCCCGAAAAGTAAAAAGAGAGAAAGAAAAAAAACGTCGGAAACGAAGAAACAAGAAGTCAAAATGCAGGAGGCAATTGGACAGCGTTCAGAGCACTCAACTCGTTGCCCCAACCAGAGATAAAAAAAAACTAAATAAATAACCAACAAATTTCTCTTTTCTTTTGGGGCCCACATGGAAATAGTCATGTGTTCGTGTGTGTGTGTGTGTGTGTGCGTGTGTGGGGCATAAGATTTTCGAGTGCTGGCAGCTTACAGTTGTTATACCCATTACTCAACATCAACAAGAACATTATGCCACATTCTCTCCATTCATAGTCGCAGCCCCACCCCCCACTCGCCGCCCACATGATGATATGTAAAAGCTCCCATACGCTGCTCCACTTCATTCAACCGAACGATTGAGCATCTATTCAGGCACTGATGCGGCGCTCCAAAAAGCCAAACCGAAACCAAATAAACGACCCACAACGACTGCGACTGCGACTTCGCCTCTCGCTCGCTCTCTCTCTCTCCCTCTCTCTCTGCCTCTGTCTCCCCCACCCCACACACTCTTAACCTGTGCATCATTTGGGGCTGCTCGTGTGCAGCCGAACTTCACTTCGTTGTCGTCATCACCATCGCCATCGTCGTCGTCGTCGTCGTTTTTGTTGTTGTCGTTTATACGATTTGTTGGATTTGCTGCTCATGAAGTTGTTAAACAGATTGTCGGTGTAGATACCTTCATCATTCTCTTCATGTCTGTCGACCCGCGTCTGCCGCTCTAACGGCGACCCATCCATCGCAGACAGGCAAGTCATACAGCCAATTCGAATGCTGTCTTACTTGCTCTCTCTCACTCTCTCTCTGTCACACTCTATGTATATATATATGTGTGTGTTTGTGTGCTTGCCTGTGTGCGTGTGCTTGTGCGATTAGTTTTATGTAATTTTATCGAGTATTTTAAGGATTTTGCGGCTTATCCGCGCTTCATTTGGAAATTGTTTCGTGTTACTTATGTCGCCCGTTTGCCCAAAACGGAAGGGCCCACAAAGAGTGAAGGGTAGACATTAAGGAGAATAAGGGCATGTAAAAGGAGACCGCTTGCCCTTTCTTCTCTGCCTAGCTCTTCATTTTGTAGTTGTTGCCGTTATTGTTGTTGTTGTTGTTGTTCTTGTTGATTTTGTTGTTATTGTCGTTGGACCTTTTCAAGTGTTTATGGCGCTGTCGTCATTGTTTGTTGTTGTACGGCAACGAGTGTCAGAGAATTTGTGTCTGGCATAATGTAAATTAACGTTTTGCATGTGAAGCTGTTGTTGTTGTTGTTGTGGCCGTTCTCTCCCTCTCTCGTTCCACTTCTCTCTTTCTATAATCGAATTACACACAATGCCAAAGATTTATGTGAATTCATTGTTGATATTGTTAATTTTTTTGTTAAACACGTTTCTACATTATATTCCCATCGGTTCATTGATTTTACACCGATTAACCTGCGCTTAATTATTTGACTTTATACGCAAATAAATGAATATATAGATTTAATAGGCGCTTTGTGTGTTAATTATCTTATCGCTAATGGAGTAGCACGCAGCTGGGATTGTTTGGCATGCGAGATGCAAAGTGAAAGAGAGAGAGAGAGAGCAACAATAAAGCTCTTTTCTTCTCTTTGCAGGTTATAAATAAACTGTACTTTCCCAAATGGGGATTATTATAAATATATATATATATATATATATATATATATTTCTGGTTTAAAATGTGTTTTGCGTCGGATAAAACAAAAGCAATTTATTTATGAACATGATAACAGACTTGTTAGATTTCGTTTAAAGCGTTTTCAACACTGGAATACAGTGTTTAACAAGCCCCAATGATATATTTTACGCAGCAGTTCATTTTTTAGTTATTCCATGGCAAAAAAGACTTTAATGAGCTGAAATTGTGCTCAAATTGGAATCTCGCGTGGTTGAAAAACTTCAATTGGCAACTGTTTCATAATTTTTGAGCAATATTATTTACAGTTTAAATAGAACTTGCTCTTTGTACTTTGGAACCATTCTATGTTTAGCTTTTGCTTTGAAGGGGGGGATGCGCGCTCAAAGTTTATGAAATGATCTAATATGGGAACATATACATCTGTTTGTTTACACAAGTGTGTGTGTGTGTGAGTGTGAGTGTCGATTTGTGGGTGTTTGACGGCACAATTTCTAATCGGTGGCAATAAATCGACACTTGAGTCCAAGTGTCTTGCTTTTTCAATCAGATAAGCGACAATTATAAATTAAAAGCACACCAAACAGATTAATAAAAAGTAAACGTAAACTTTAACAGCGCCTTATAAATAAGCCAAATGACTAATAATAAAATATGAAAGCACACGGAATCGACATCAAAGGCCGTAGTACCCCGCACTCAACCCGCCCAACCCGCACCCAACATTATCATCATCAACCTCATCATGGGCCAGAACCACACAGAACCACATCAGTGGGCGTGGACTTAGGGGTGTGGGCGTGGGCGGCATTCCTCAACAGTTTTGTTTTTTTGTTGTTGTTGCTTTTGTCGGGTCGTCGTTTTGCGCCCGGGGCATAAACGCGCTTCAAGTTCGCTTTTGTTTTTATTAAATGCATTATTAGCACGTTATTTATTAATTAAACACTTCACGTTTTATTCCCTTCCCGTAATCAGGCAGCCTTTAACAGCCCCTTCCACCCCTGCCACAATCCCCCCCTTGTGGGGGTCGCGCGCAGAGATAAGCCCCATAGTTTTGACTAATGGAAATATGCCAGCGCGTTTGTATTCCGGCTGAGATAAGCTGGAACGCATAAAGAAATTTCCAGCGAACTAATTCAAATATATATTCGTGGAAGGACAGATTAAGGTATTACTTGATTCACGGGAAAAAATATAATATCTCAAATTGAAAGTGCAAGGTAAGGCTACAAATATACCCTGGATTTGTCGGGAAAGAACTTCAACATAATGTAAAGGCTAAGGGAACTAAACAATTTAAAACAGGTGACTAGTTCGCTCAAGAGAGCTTTCACTGTACATTAGTTTATTGAATGGCCATTAAATAAATAGATTTGTTTGCATTTTAATTATGGTTAACACCAAGTTATCGACCAGTCAGTCGGCAATTAATCAGCGAACAGCGCGCCAACTAATTGACAGCTTGTAGATGTTACGCTCTGACAGCTCGACTCGACTTGACTCCGAGCCCGGGCACCGGAACATGCAACAGCTCCGCAAAACAACATGGCAACAAGCAGCGCCGTGAACTGGAATCACAGTTGCGTGAACTTGAACTACTGCCTCAGTAAATAGCTTTACGTCTTGCACTGTGCGAAGAACAATTTGCAATATGAATACAATAAACAATGATAATGATACAGTGACAATTCTCTGTAATGGACCGTGATTTGTTCTGTTTGAAATGATGTCCGCTTAAAGGATATGTCAAGCAAGGAAAACAGGAAGACTTTCTAAATCCTAATATTCTCCTGTTTATTTTTGTTAAACCTATGAAAGTTTCATTTTACTGTAATTATTGGATGCAATTCTCGCAAAGATTAATGATGGGCAAATGTTTGCAACTACTTCGTTTACAAAAACCTTGGCCGTATTCTCTTTGATGATAAAAAGGTTTTCAGTTTTAAGTCCTGAGGCACCTTTTATGGATTCAATTTTTCAGATACTTTTACTGGATATCATCCAATGTAAAAAGAAACAATACCCGTATCATTTTACAAATTCTGTTTTCTAGTTTATAAAACTTCCATTGAATTTATAAGTGTGCGTGCTTGCGTGTGTGTGTTTCGTGTGTATACTTTGGCACTTGAAGCACTTTGCCTAATTAGTTTACGATGCAGTGAGTGAAGCCTGGCAATTTGCTCGTCTATCACAGCGGGCCTTAGCCCCTCCCTGCACACACACACACACACACACACACATATATACGTGTGTATGTAGTTCAATAGTTCATGAACCGAAAAAGAGAGCTGGGAATCTGCCTGCCCCCTGGGGGCAGCGCAATAGAGAATGACACATGAGCCGGCGGCAAATATTGGGTAAGTGTGTGTGTGTTAAGTAAACAAATAATAATAATTAAATATATGCCTAGTTCAACAGCTGTTCGAGGCGGGCAACTCACCATGAATCCAGTGTAGATGTGTGTAAAAACGTGTGTGTGTGAGGCCTTCCCAGCAAGCAGCTCGAACTCGAAACCGGGTGACTCTGGCTCTGCCTCTGGCTTCCACTTGGCCCGCTAACGGTAATGGTAACGGTAACGCTGCCGGTTGCCAATTGTGCGTGCGAGCGAGCAAGCGATATTCTGTCTTGATGCTGTTGCTCCTGAAGCGACGGGGTGCGGGGTGGGGGTGGGGTGCGGACAGGCAGCCGGAAATGTAGATTTTGGTTAATTTGCACTCGCACAGCTGGAAACGAAGAAATGACGTAGGTGAGAGACGAGCTGATGATTATGATTATGCAGAAAGAGGAGAAGAAGAAGATCAAGTCCAAGTAGCAGATTGCAAAAAAAAAAAAAAACAAACAAGAATGTCGAGCGCAACCGACTGCACAATACTCTGTTAAAAGAAAAAATATGAAATAGATAGTTACTCTAAAACTGTTAGCCGAAGGCTGTGGCTTTCAAACGGTGGCTTGGAAAAGTTGTAGGGAATACGAGTTGAGGCGGGCGGTGGGCGTGGCTTAGCAAAGTTTACTCCCAGTTTTAAATCGGACATTACAAAGCGCCAATATACTCCTCTTTAATTTTGCGAACAGTGTATAAAAAAGGCGCGAGCCTCACAACAACAAATATTTTTCAGCCAACGTCAGCGAAAAACGCAACAAAGCAAAGTTAAAGCATCAGCAGCAGCAGCAGCGGCAGCGACAGCATCGGACAAGCAAGCAGGCAGCGGGCAGCGGACAGCGGGTGGGCGTGCAGCTTGTCATTTGAAGGGTGGCCTCAGCAGCCGCTGCGTTGGTGGTGGGTGACGCTACCGTCGCTGCTGCTGCTGTTGCTGCTGCGCTTTGTGATTCCTTCTCAGCAAAAATTTGTTGAGCCTTTGAGTCGCCTTCGCCGTCGTCGTCGTTGACGTCTTCGTTGTATTGTTCTACCCCAAAAAGTCCATAATAGAAACGTCCCCTTGCTCCCCCCCTGTGCAACTATACGCTCACAAGTCGCCGTCGCCGTCGTCATCGTCGTCTGCGTCTTTGCCCGTCGCCTTTGCCCCTTCCCGCTAAGGCTTTTTCACTTTGCTTTGTGTGCAAACACAGTTGCAGCGCCGACGCCAACTAAAAACGACGTCGACGTTGCTGTTGCCGTTGACAGCGACAGTGACTGCGACTGCGACGCCTTCATACGTTTTTCACTAATAAATTTTAATGATTTCTACGCTGCGCATTACGACGACGACGACGACGTCGACTGCGATTCGGACGCTTGAAATGAAATTAGTGACACACTTAAATAATAATTAATTTTTGCACACTTGTTGTAGTTGTTGCTTACGTTTAGAGACTTGTAAATTTTTGTCTTTGCTGTTGTTGTTGTTGTTGACGCTGTGTGTGCGCGTTAAACTTGTCAGTGGGGGCTACAACAGGCAGCCCAACAATACGTTTTTTAATGCTCTTCTGTTTTGTCTTCTTCTTTTTTGCATACACTTTGCGCACACACACACTCACAAACGCTCGCCATACACATGCACAAGCACTTACACGCGCATACAAACATACACACACACACACTCACGCACTTCGCTTGCCTTGCGTTTTTTTTTATTGCTGCGGAGATTTTGGAACAATTTTCGCTGACTTTGATACGCAATTTGTGTACACTTTCACACGCGTACTGCAGCGACACGGGCAAGTGAAAGTTTTGCACTATAAATTTACCAAATATTATTAGCACAAATGCGTATTTTTTTTAGTTCTTAATGGTACAACAAAATTTCTCCGCGTATAGCAGAAGCCACCATTTTGCGACTCTCGATGAACAACAAGCGATGCAACTCTGTACAGGGTTGCAAGTCTGGCAGCACTGTATATTCGATAGGCAGCACTAAAATACCAACACGTTCGATATGCAAGCGATGAACATGCCATATCGATACAAATAGTTTTTATGTATTGCATGAGTAACATCCAACTGGTCACACTTGGTCAGTTTGTTCTATTGTTTAGCATCGTTCGCGTCTATGCTGCACGCCAATTAAATAACAATTGCTGGCCGAATTTAAGGAAATACGTCTTTAAAGCAATTTGTGTGTGAAAGTACACATTTTTTTAAATTCAAATTCAGACAATCAGCGTCTTGCATTTACCACCAACATGTCAGATTGCGCCAGCGAAGTTGCCGATCAACCGTCAGGTGAGCAACCTTTTTCTTAGGTTTTTTTGTTTTTGTTTACCTTCGCCGTGCCCTCTCCATTTACATGCGAAAATTCAGTAGTGCAGGCGGCCGGCAATAGTTGATGTCTATTTGAATTAAATAGAGGTAACGTGTGGGTGTGTGTGTGCGTGCGTGTGTTATTGCAGCTAGCTATGCATGGAATCCCCCCAGCCCTCTCGCCCACCCAGGGGTTTGCCTACTCTTGGGGTTGCCTCGACAGTTTCGTTGTTATTGTCTATTGTGAATAGAATATTGCACCGGAAGTGCAAAATCTAAATCAAAATATCGACAGTTTTGACGCTTTTCACGCCTACATTTTACCCCTGGCTGTCGTAGGCCTTGTCTTGTCTTGCTTTATCAAATATAATGTTTGTTCATGGTCATGCTTAAGCCAATTTTCAATATAAGCTGCACTTAGTTTCCATTTTGTAGCTGTGTGCGTGCGCGTTGTGTGGCGTGCGAAGGGGGTGGGGGTTCTGTCCATTTAATTTACAAGATGGTCACATTTTTTTTATTTACCCCCCCTCCTCTTATCAGAACTGTCTGACGTAGCCCGTTCGGTTGGGCTTATCAATTCACCAAAACCTTTGGCAAACACTTGATCAAAATTGTTGTTAACAAAATGGAAAATGTGTCGACAATTAAATACCCCAGCAGACAGAATAGATATATATCCTATAGATATACATATATATACTCTACTATATAATAATCAATATTATATTTGGTCTATTTTAAAATCTTTTCACAAAACGTCTGTTTGACGACTTCTGAATACCTTTGCACCCGTTTCAACCTATAAAAATGACTAATTATTGTTAAAAATGTTTATTTCAAGTTCTATTTGTGCTTATAAGTTTAGGGCTTAGCAATTGTTGCTAGACGGAGTTCACCTCCCCTCGCCTATAAGACAAAGTTACATACATACATATATTTATGCACATATGTATGTATGTATGTGTAAACATGTTCATTACAGCTGCATCAGTCAGTTGTGCCATTTGAATACCCTGTACCCATTGTACATGAATTGAAAATAACGTCATGCAAAAGCTTTCTTATGTAAAAGGCGGCAGACATTCTTGATCGCCATAAAGAAACAACTTGATCTAGCCTTATTTGTCTCGCTCTTAAAAGCTAGAGATGATACATTTTAAACGTAGTCACGCAGTTTCAAGCTGATCGATAACACGCTTCTCTTACTAAGATATATGTATCGATTTTCAGCCAATTTGTTTGGAAAATCTCGCAGATAGAAAGAGAGAGAGAGAGAGAGGAGATAGGAGTTACAGACAACTCTTTGAGCCTCTTTTTACACGCTTCTCCCGATTTCGATAATTATCGATCGTCTGTCTAAGTAAAGCATATCGTATAGAGTACATATGCTACAAACACGAACCTTGGCATATTGTTTTTCATAGAGATAGATAGATAGATACTTTTTGAAACTCTTTCTACTTGATCTTTCACTTTGACTAGATAAATCCCTCATTTGAATGTCAATTTGATGCACTAACGAGAATAGTTCGGCATAGCTAGATGCTGCACATATGTAGGAATTGCAGAGCATCTAGAAGTCGATCAGGCTCATTTGTCTTTAGTTAAACGTTTCGCTGGGCTCGAAAGTGTCACATCAGATAAGTTGCCGTTGGCTATTTCAGTTTCGTATTTTCAATTTTCTAATTTATGGCGGCAATGAATTACGGGCCACAAACAACAGCTGCAATTATGAATTTTTTATAGCCGTGCGAAATGAAAACCGTTTGCTTAAGAGCCCAGCCCACACACTCGTTGCATGTGGGAATGTATGTGTCTGGTCTGGTCTGGTCTGAAATCCGATCAAGCCAATTATCACCTCGATTTGCCACCTGAGACGCCTTCTAATGGGCCTCCGCCCCCTACCCCGCAGAGGCGCCCGTTCGAGATTTTAATTAAATTGCACAATGCGCGGTCTGTCAACGAATGTTTTATTATTGCACATACATGCACACATGCATATCCATTTACATATATGTATGTATATGTTTGCATGCATTTCTAATACCCGACGACTATTTATAGTGGCGCATTGTTGTTGCATTGGGTGGCTGCCTCGAGAGTGCTTCCCTTCGGTTGTGCACACATACACTCAGCGAAAATGTGCCAACAATTTTGTGCTCAAATCGCACAGCGAGCAAAAAGTCGGACGTGAAACGCAAACATACATAGGATCGAATTGTGAATCAGTCAAAAGATAAGCTTTAAACAAGTAAAAGATCTCTTCATATTTGAGAACAACTAAAAAAAACAAAGCTTGCAATCTGCTTGAAATGAGCACGAAAACTCTTGAAATCAGTTCGAAACTTGCCGCCAAATGACATTTCCTATTATATCTTACTTCTATTATTATGTCTTATTTCTTATCTTAAAGAAATTTAAGAGAATTTTGAATAAAAAGCAAGCTAAAAGTCTTAACAACCTCTTAACTTACAACAATAATAAAATATACAGACCACAAAGAACTTGATCTAAGAAATTTTAGAGAGTGCAAATTCTAGTTTTAAGCCTTTTCTACTCTTTAACTCTTTTACTCTCTCTACAAAGACTTTTCCTCCTCAGTTGAATAAGTTTAGGCAACTTGATTTATACTTCATTTATGTTCGATTTCTTTGCCAGTCCTTTTATTATTTGTACTGAGCTTTTTCTCTAAGTGTATTTCGGTATGATATCAGATGCAACTGTTTGACTGTATGACCTCTCTGGCACGAGGGTGTTTTGATTGATAGATGCCCCGCGACACCTTGACAATTGTTTTGATTCGCACAACACATGTGAAACACTTTTGGCCAGTTTTGTGTTTAAGCATTCGCAACCTCCAACGGAAGGGGGGAGGCTAGGGGAGGGAGGGTGTGGCATTGGTCAGTCAGTCAGTTGTTGGGGAGGGCACGTATCAGATATATTTTGGGTGGCTATTTATGGTTCCTGGCCGTTGCCTAATTTCACAATTGCCCATTCCACATGACATCACATCCAGCTCCGAGCAGCAGCCAAAAGACACAGGCAAAAGACGACGACAAATTGTCGCACTGAACAATTTCAATTATTAACGATTGCACACACAATATTTATTGTAGATATCAGTTGTGTATATCACATATATAGATATATATGTATGTGTATAGATAGTACAGTAAAAACTGCCATAAGCTAAAGTTCATCTGTGGAAAGATTATGCTTGAATACTTGCGCTGATTGAGCTGATTGACTGATTGATGCGAAGCTAGAAAGCTGCAAGTTTGGTACAGTAATCCCCCATTGAGGGAGAAAGTCAACAATTTCCGCTCGCCTAGGTGGAAAATAAGTGAAAAAACTCATGGGATCTAATAATTTGAGCTTAGCTAAGCTAATTACATCAAATCTGAGCTCAAATGTTCTTAACGAATAAAAGTTTCATCTGAGTTGAGCTTAGTTTTGTATACCAATTTTCAGTTAAGACATTGTGTAGGGTATTTATATTCGTCTAGTCTCTTCTTGTGTAATGCAAATTGTCAATTAATGTTAATTCTCAGCAACGAGAATTTTACATAACATTTGCACATGTTTAATTTATGCAAAAACGTATTTAATTCGTGCGCTTTTGTTATTTTTACAAAATTTCCCGGCAAGTTTTTTCAACAAGTCTCAGCAATTATTATATGAAATACGTGCTCAAAGTGGGGAGAGGGGAGGGGAGAGGAGAGGGGAGGGGTGGGGGAGAGTCTTCTTAGAGCCTCAATAGAATAAAGTAAAGAATCCGATAAACAACATGTGACTGTCTATGGAAAAAAAGTAATGCTCACACGTCAGACTCAGAGCTGTCAGCCGAGCGGAACGATCGGAACGAGCTCTGTTAAATGTGGAAACGTTTCGAATAGGTTTTCACTGTAGCCCCCGCCCCCTTCCCCTCGCCCCTGCGCTGTTATGTTAATTAAACAAAGCAATTGAGTATTTTATATGAATGGGCGAATGTTCATCAATTGATCGACTGCCAAGCTTTAAACTAGGCAAACATTGGGGCAAAATCTGAATCAGACTTGAATTCTGGCAGGGGGGCGTGTCTTTGTGTGTGTATGAGGGGGGAGGGAGGGGGAGTGGGGTTGGGGGGACATCTTCTTTTGGAGAGTCGCTTTGAGGCATTTATGATTTGATCTTCGCTGATTGCGGCGAGTCGCATAGAGCGTGACATTTCTATTGAAATTCATAGAAATAACTTTCATATAAAAGCCAAATGAGGGCTTGTCGAGAGAGAGAGAGAGGGGGGGAGAGTGCCGGGTGACTAGGGGGCGTGGCACTTGACTTGTTGTACTCGTCTTTTGGCTGTACCTAAAATTGGCTCGCATTTAAGCTGGATTTCGATTTTAATTTCTTTTGCTCGGCAACTTTGTTGTGGAAACGCTTCAATTTTACATTAGGCAGGCAGAAAATACTTGCTGAATGGCTTTTCCTGTAAATTATTTCAATTAAAGTCGCATTAAAAGCGAATAAATTTCAATCTGTCCTACACTTTACATATATCCAAATACATATAAATGTGTGTGTTTGTGTGTGTGTGTGTGTGTGTGTGTGTGTGAGATGTCTTTGCTGAGCGGGCGATCGGCCAAAATAAACGAATTGTCGCGCAGACATTCCTTCGACTTGTAGCATGTGCATATATTCATACACATATATACATATACATACATACATATATATACATATATATATATATAGAAACAACAAATATATATGTACACATTTATGTGTGTCGCGCGGTAACAGGTGTGTGTTCATGCGTCGCGCTTATCACGACAAATAAAACTGACAAATGAAATCTGCTCAAAAAGTAAGGAAATAAATGTGCATAAGCTCAATAATTGTGGATTATCTATAGCCCCTGGGTTATGAAAAATGAAACTTTAGAGGAATATAAGAGCATAAACATGACTAAAACTTTGCAAATAACATTAGGCTCTGGCCAGGCCAAGTTTCCATGCTCGATGGCAATTTGCGATGAAATGTTATTCAAACATCTTCTAAGATGTGATAGGATCTTATAGCTACATTTATATAAATCTGCAATTGATAAAAATGGGTTCAAAGGACACAATTTGTTTGTGCAAATGTATGTAACAGGCAGAAAGAAGCATCTCCGACCCAATAAAGTATATATATTCTTGATCAGCATCAATAGCCGAGTCGATCTAGCCATATCCGTCTGTCCGTATGCATCTCAGAACCTATAAGAGCTAGAGACTAGGTCCTGCACAGATCGATATTCCGATACTCGATAACATGCCGCGTTTCCAAGTTTTCGATAATAATCGATATCGAGATCATGTTTTCACCAAAATTGACATATAGCTTCTAGAATAGTACATACAGATGGGGTATCTTTCAAGGCAGGAAATGGTTCAGGGTATCCCCTAGTCGTGCACACCCGACTAGAGCACTCTTACTTGTTTTTATATATATGTTGTGCCTAAACCTTGTCGGGATTTTGTCTTAGATAAGATCGCATAGCTCGTAAATCCAAGTTGTGTCAAGAAAAATAAGAACAACAAGATATTTGCTATTGAAATTGAAATGGGATATACTTTAAGGTATTAGTTTTCAACCAAGTCCCTTTGCAAAGCTAAGCTAGAGTATCTGCAGAGTCAGGAACTTTTCAAGAAAACCTAGTTTTCTAGCGATACTTCCTATGATATATATGTATAAAGAATATATACTTTGCCTTAATGCACATCACAATTCGTGATAAACGTGTAAAATTCTATCTTGAGGTTTTCCCAATACACAAGTTTCCATATATCAAAATCAGATTTGATTGTAAATAATATTTGCATAGAATCCAAACATTTATACATAATAAATAAATAAATGAATCTTTCGTATAAAGAATATATGTTGAAATATGTTGAAATATTTCTACAATTAGCTGCAAGAGCTTTCCCCCAAGTTTAGCTGCTCGTCGCCGGGTTTTCTTTCGACTTGCCAACACGAGAAACGGCTATTTATAGCCAAGAATATATATATTTTTTTCATGGCTACGTCAACTGCCGTTCGATGTGTGTGCAAAGTAAAAAAAAAGGCACTTGTGAATAGGCTGTCGGAGTTTTTTTTAGATATGTAAATATCTGCATAGGGCTCGTTAAAAGAAAATGTTGCTAATTCAATTGTTAAACAAGCGCGCGATTAGCGAGCTGTAAATGGGTTTTGTCAGCTGCGATTCGCGATAAGATACAAATAGATTATATATAGTTAGCTGCACGATTTGAAATTCATTTAAAAGCTGATTTGTATTTCGCCACGTTTGTGGTCCCAATTGACCCAATTTGAATCTAAGCAATCTAAGCCCTCGAGGGAACAACCTGAGCCATATCCGCGCGGCCTTGGCTCCAAAGTAAATGAATCCGAAACCGGAAGACTTTGCTGCCAATTGCTGTGCGCCGCCTTCGACAAAGTGGAGCGCGTTTAATTGTGCGCTTACACGCAATTTCCTCAGCGTCATCATCATCATCTTAATCATCATGTGAAACATCATCATCATCATCTTGCTCACGTCGTCGCCGTCGGAATTGTGGAAGTTTACTTTATTGCCAACCACAGCGGCGTGTGTTTGCCCCACAGACGTTGGCTCTTTTTTGTGTTTGTTTATTTATTTATTCAGCTATCTTTATTGGCGCAAGCTAAATAACTAAAGCTGCCGGGCTATACGTACATATAAAAAGATGTCTGTGTCTATGTGTGTACACTTTTTGCGGCTCTCACCTGCCATTGATTTTGGCCACAAGTTCAAATGCAAATTAATTATGTTTGCCGCTGGCAAATATGCAAATTACAAAAACACGACACGTGGCCAAATGCAACCAGCTGCCTGGCAACGCCGGGTGTTTTTCCACGTGCGCTGGCAGCGCAGCAGTCAACAAGTTTTAATTGCAAAATAATTGCCATGCTCGGTTATCTGTGTACCAAGCGATAAACAGTTGCAAATTGAATGCCCCTCGCAGTGGCATTCAAACTGTTCAGTGGGACTTTTGCTTGATTTGTGGGAATGGTTATATGTAGGTCGATATTGGACATCCATTTAGAAGCCTATTTCTAGAATTTCAAGATATTTTCTAAAGCTTGTAGAGGTGAATTGTATGAACATCATACATCTAGGCCCCATGTCCCATCCCATATGCAATAGCCCATGTCACAAGTCCCATGTACCAAGTCCCTTAACCCAAGTCCCATGTCCCATGTACCAAGTCCCATATCCCAAGTCCCATGTTCCATGTCCCAATGTCCCAAGTTTCACGTCCCTTGTCCCATTTACCATGTACCATGTACCATGTCCCATATCACCTGCTTATGTACCAAGTCCCATGTACCAAATCCCATATCCAAATTCCCATGCCCCATGTCCCAATGTCCCATGCTTCACGTCCCATGTCCCATGTACCAAGTACCATTTACCATGTCCCATATCAACCTGCTTATCAATATCCCAATAAATCCACAAGTTAGCTAAGATCAAGTTTAAAATTCAAAAATCCCAAAAAAATGTTAAAATATTTATAAATATATCTGTTTGCTATATGCAATATTTCATTAAAATATTGATGAACTTAAAATTTCAACGCGATCGTGCAATAAACACAAAAAATATATACAAAGATATGTTCCAAAGTGCGAAACAGTAAAAACAGACAGCAAAGAAATGCGCCAAAAAGCAGCGCTGTAAACAAGAATGTACAGGGTATCTCTAAGTCAGGCATACTGAACCGTTGTAAGGCCTAGAGTAACGCTTGTTAAGCGATAAATCCTAACTCGCCCACAAACAGCAAGGCTTTGGAATTAGAGTAACATAAAAAAAGTTTATAATTCGCAAGCTGTTCAAGCACGCAATTAACTATATGTGTAATGCTTGGAGTTCATTAAGGCTTTCCATTGCAAGTATGAGTAAGACTCGTGACAGCCTGTTGCTAAGTGCAATTGTGTGCTGCTTGAGGGGTATTTAGAAAGCGATCATGCCCGATTAAACGCATGCAATTGCAGCTAATTATTTAAAGAATACTCACAACATTTGCTCTCTTCTTTCGCAGATCATCACGTGCACTTCGATGCGACCACCCTGAAGACTGATGACTTTGGCTCGGACAGCTGTGTTACGTATCAGCGCTCGGGCGATACGATTGTTGTCAGTCTGGGCTTTCTGCAGATCAATCATCGCTATCTGATTGATCTGAATTTGCCGGTCAGTCTATTTGGCAATACGGGCGCGCCGGGCACCAAGTTTGTGCCGGACGTGAGCGCCACACCGAATCTGCATTGCCGGATCACGGAGTTCACGGGCACCAAGCATGACGAGCATGATTTCTATGAAATGAAAATCGAGTTCTTTGCGTACAAGGAGAAACTGTTGCGCGAGGTCCTTCACATTGTCAACTCGAACAATGCCAAGGAGCTGCTGCAGCTGGTCATCGCGGCGCGTGTCCTGGGCAAAGGCAAGGGTACGCCCATGCTGCGCACGGGCATACATTGCATAGGCGTTGAACGGGACGATGATGATTCCGAGTCCTCAGATTTTGCGGGCTTCGATAAGCCCTAAGGTGAATCAACAGCTGGACCGTAACACACACACACACACACACACACACACACATATATATACAGACACCTGTCAGTTAGTTCTGGTTTCTTAGTTATGTGCAGTTATTTGCATAGTATTTAAGTCAAATATTATTCATAATCTTTAATGTTAATTTATAAACAAGTACAAGCATGTATATTCGCATATCGAGGCAAATCGCGTTACGTGTCGACTCATTGAGCACTCGACGGCAAATGTTAACATTTTTAATTAATTCATTTATTTGTTGTTATGTTGTATGTCAATTGTCATTGTCAAGTACTTTGTATGCGAATGCAAATTTTGCCAATCACTCGGCGACAATTGTTGTCAACATATTCCGAAATATGTCCGAAACAATTGCATTTTGATTGGCAGTACAAGTTTGCCTTTTGTATTGATTCAATTTTATTCGTTCATAATTTGAGAGCTGTATTATATGTATGTAACTTTCACTTGCCTCTGACATGCTGTGTACTTATAGAAACTCGTATATTTAACAAACTTGAGTTACATGAAATGCCTGAAATGTAACGAAAGGAACCAAGTTAAAAGTTTTTGCTCGATAGTTGTAGCTAAATATGTCACAAATGTTATGCGAGAGAATTCGGATGAACAATACTTGAGAGACATGAGAATTATGAATCGGAACTCGTAATCGTTTCGTTCATCAGAATTCTCTGCTGAATGCGTCCATTGTTTAAATTTCTTTGCCTAAGATTTAAAAGCTCGAACTACTACTTATTGTACATTCAAAGTATTTTGCATTTCTGTTAAACCAAATCACGATTTGGAAATTCTTATAAACATTTAAACAAGCAGTCAAAAAAAACGTCGCACCTCTTAACTAAACTCAATGACCAATTAGCAGGCCTTTTTTTATAAAGAATTTAATCTAGTGTATAACTGTGTATAGAACTAATGCTCAGCTAAAGGAGAATATTTAACAGTAGTTTAACAGTAAAATGTAAAATGAACATTTAACAGTCGTTTAACAGTGCAATCGCCTGTTTTCAATCAATTTTAAGGTGCTCTACTTTTAGATATTGTAAATGTTTATAACTGAATTAACTATGGGGCATTTGTTTAACAAATTATGAAAAGCAATTTTTAATAATATATATATATAATAATAATATACATATGTATTTGAAATTAACAGTTTATTGAATTGATTGTAAATTAAAATACATTTAATAAAAGCCAAAACAAAAAAGGAAACCCGAGTAGGCCTCATTCTTTAATATATACATTCAAACATGCGACGATTTTATGGCAGATCAATTAATAAATTCTCGTTAATAGAACCCCACCAGTTGATAGAATTTGGCGAGCACGCTTTCACACTTTTTATACCATCGAAATGGCGCCCAGGAAACGGAAGGAAGCATCTTCTGCATCAGTTGTCGGAGCTGGCGGAGATGGGCCCACGTGTACAAAGTGCCCAAAACTGGAGCAGCTGAAGCAAGTGCAACTGATGGACTTGCCACTTGGTCCGTTGCATTTGATCATATCGAAAGTAGATCCCGATAAACAGCATATATTGCGTCATGCTTCCAATCAACTAAAAGTTGAGCACTCGGACTGCATGCTGCATAGCTACAAATCGTTTGCCAACTTTTATTTGCGCCAACAGAATGGAAATGATGACCAGAACATGCGACACTTTGTGATGCAGGTAAGACATCGAGAGAAAGAGAGAGAGGGAGAGAAAGAGAGCGAGTTCCACACTAACTGTATCCACTTTTGCGTGCAGGTGCTGGCACAGTCCACCGATTACTTCATCAACTCCGGCTATGATGCAGTATTTACTGGCAAGCTGATGAAATTTTACAAGCAACTGACGACTGGCGAGGAGAACATCGATGTCACACAGATGCATCAGTTTCTGCACGAGTTCTATCACAATCTCGAGTGGACGCCAGCCGAGTGCCCAAAGGGTGCCGCAGCCCGCATACGTTTAAATCAGCGCCGACTAGTCCAAACCATGACGCTCCTGAATCTCTTACGAGTGGGTAGAGTCTAAACTTATGCGCACATTTTTAACAATCTATTTTTGGATTTCGCAGCAATTTCGCAAATTTCGCATTGTCAGCTCGGCCATGAATCTGATGCACTGGCAACTGGAGCTGGAGGTGTTGGGCGTACATTTTGGCGCCAATAAGGACACAATTGCCGGCGAGGAAGACAAACTCATCGACTTTTTGACCATTATCGCTGAGCTGCTGGTTTTTGACAAGTCCAAAAGTAATGTGAGGTAACGTGCATGCAACTACGGCTAAATTCACTTTAATTTAACCGCTTTATATTTTGCCTTTCAACACAGCCGCTTTATAGAAATTGGCAACAGCGTCTACGTCTATGGCCTCAAGGAGCAGACCTTGTCGGCGCGATGTCCCAAGATCAATCTCATGTTCAGCGTGTTGGCCCCAGTCGCATTGCGTGGCCTGCTGGAGGACGTGATCGACGGCAAAGTGGACATGACGAAGGCTGTGCGTTGTCCACTGGTGGGCACGTTCAGCATTCAATTGGAAGTGAAGAGCAGACGGGTCACTTTATGGGGTGGCAGCAGTCACATGGAGATCTGCATAGTGCCCCTCAATTAGTTAATACCGTGCTACTCCAATCATGACTTTAGTTAATTATATTTTTATTTTTGTTAACATTTTTATGTAATAAAATCCACTGAGAGTGCTAAACAACAAGAATTTCACATGACGTCGCATTTGATCTGCGTACTTTGTTGCTCTGCGTGAGGAATTCTTTTTAGTTTTTCGAATGTCTTTGTACATTGAACCCATTGAAAATGTGTAAAGCGGGTACAATGGTTTCGTGTGCGTGCATGTAACAAACAGAAGGATGCATCTCCGACCAAATAAAGTAATTATATTCTTGGTAAGCAGTAACAGACAAGTCGATCTAGCCAGGCCTGTCCATCTGTCTGTCCGGCTAGAGGACTGAAATCTCGAATGAAGGTCCTTCTAGAGGCCGCTCAGTACGAGTTTGTTACCGACCATCGATAAGTTGTTCCTTTTCCCAACGATCGATAATAGTCAATATCGGAATTCTGTCTACGAATATACAGATATTCTATAGCACAAAGGAACTTACTGTTGAGTTTGAAGAAACGTCTTGTCATTTATGTACGAAACGATCTCAGATCTAGCTTTAAAATCTAGAGAGTTTGCCCCTTTCCAAACGAACGATAAATATCGATATCCATATCCGAAATCCTGTCTATTTGTGAGTATACGAATATTCTAATGCACAAAACGACTTACTGTAGAAAATTTCATCAAAACAGCGCCCAGCTCAAGAAATTCACCAAGAAATTCACCATGCAAATGCAAATGCTCGTTTTTATACCCTTGCCGAGGGTATTATAATTTTGTCGTGAAATGTGTAACGCAGTATAGTATAGTATATAAGTATATACATTCTTGATCAGCATCAACAGTCGAGTCGATATAGCCATGTCCGTCTGTCTGTCTGTCCGTCTGACCGTCTGTCTGTTTCTATGCGAACTAGTGTCTCAGTTTTAAAGCTATCTTAGTGAAACTTTGCAGAAGTCCCTTTTTCTGTTGCACGCAGCACATATGTCAAAACCAGCTGGATCGGACCACTATATCATATAGCTGCCATA